>RJWM01037374.1:0-17483 GCA_004363535.1 Dasyprocta punctata
GAAGCTGAAGATAGAATCTCAGATCTTGAAGACAGCATGGGAGATCATGGCCATGAAAGAAAAGATCTCCTAAAAATAGTAAGGAACCAAGAAACAACAATTCAACAGCTGCAAGATGATGCCAAGAGAAATAACATAAGATTAATAGGCATAAATGAAAAAGCAGGGGTCAATACTAATGACCTGCGAAGACTATTCACAGAAATAATAACAGAAAACTTTCCAAACATGGGAAGAAAATCTGAAATACCGGTAACTGAGGCATACAGAACCCCAATTAACCACAACCAAAATGAATCCTCACCCAGACATATAATAATAAGGGTATCAGAAATATAGCACAAGAACAAAATACTAAAAGCTGTCAGAGAAAAGAAACAGATCACCTATGAAGGAAAATCTATCAGAATCACGGCAGACTTCTCAACACAAACCTTTAAGTTAAGAAGAGCTTGGAGTGAAGTATCTCAAACCCTGAAAGAAAACAACTTTCAACCCAGATTGATGTACCCTGCAAAACTATCCTTAAAAATTGATGGAGAAATCAGATACTTGCATGACAAAGAAGAACTGAAGAAATTTATGGCCACCAAACCAACACTACAAAGAGTACTGAAAGACACTCTAGAAAGAGACAAAGATAGCCACAATCTTAAGAACAACAACAAAAGGAAACCACTAAGTAGAGCAAATAATTAAACAGAAAATGTAGAAAGTCAACAACAGAAAGATATCATGACAGGGATGAGCCGGTAAGTATCAGTTATATCAATCAATGTAAATGGTCTCAACTCACCAATAAAAACAAACAGACTACCAGAGTGGGTTAAGAAGCAAAATCCAACAATATGCTGTGTACAAGAAACACATTTCACTCAAAAGGAAATTCACAGATTAAAAATCAAAGGCTAGAAAACAATACTCCATGCAACAGGAACCCAGAAAAAAGCAGGGGTAGCTATTATGTTTGCAGACGATGCAAACTTCCAACTGAAAATGATCAAAAGAGATAAAGAAGGTCACTACGTACTTGTTAGGGGAAAACTTTAAGAGGAAGAGATTACAATCATAAATATATATGCACCGAATATGGGAGCACCCAACTATGTAAGACACTTCTTAATAGACATGAAAAACCAAATAAACAATAATACAGTTATAACAGGGAACCTTAACACCCCATTGTCACAGAGAGATAGATCAACCAAACAAAAAATGAGCAAAGAAATAGCAGAACTGAATCAACCTTGTGAACAAATGGACCTAGTAGATGTATACCGAGTGTTCCACCCATCAACATCAGAATACACATTCTTCTCAGCTGCACATGGGTAATTCTCTAAAATAGATCATATACTGGTCCACAAAGCAAGCTTAAGTGATTACAAATGAACTGAAATAATTCCATGCACATTATCTGACCACAGTGCAGTAAAATTGGAAATGAATGACAAAAAAACCTACAACAGCTGAGTAAACACATGGAAATTAAATAACACCCTCTTAAACAACCAATGGGTCACAGAAGAAGTTAAAGAAGAAATTAAACAATATCTACAATTGAATGAAAATGCAAACACAAATTACCGGAACTTGTGGGATACAATGAAAGCAGTCCTCAGAGAGAAATTTATAGCACTAAACTGTCATATCAGAAAAATGGAAAGAACACACATAAACAACTTAATGCTGCACCTCAAACTTCTAGAAAAAGAAGAGCAAGTCAAGTCCAAAGCCCAAAGAAGGGAGGAAATTATTAAGATTAGAGCAGAAATTAATGCAATTGAAACTAAGAAAACAATACAAAGAATTAATGAATCGAAGAGTTGGTTCTTTGAGAGAGTAAATAAAATTGATAAACCCCTAGCCAACCTTATCAAGAAGAGGAAAGAAAAAACCCAGACTCATGCAATAAATGAAAAGGGTGAAATCACTACAAACCAGGTGGAAATACAGAAGATCATCAACACCTACTTCAAAAAACTTTACTCACATAGATTTGATAACACAGAAGAAATGGACAGATTCCTAGAAACCTATGAACTACCAAAGCTGATTTAAGAAGACATAAAGCTGCTGAATAACCCAATATCAGCTAATGAAATTGAAAATATAATTAAGACCCTACTAACAAAGAAAAGCCCGGGCCCTGATGGATTCACTGCTGAATTCTATAAGAAATTCAGGGAAGACTTAATGCCAACACTCCTCAAACTCTTCAATGAAATTGAAAGGGAAGCAAGTCTCCCTAACTCATTCCTGGAAAAAGAATTACCCTAATACCAAAACCAGAGAAAGACCCAACCAAAAAAGAAAACTACAGGCCAATCTCCCTAATGAACATAGACGCAAAAATCCTCAATAAAATTCTGGCAAATAGAATACAGCAATTTATCAGAAAGATTATACACCACGATCAAGTGGGATTCATCCCAGGAATGCAGGGATGGTTCAACATAAGGAAATCAATACATGTAATGCACCATATCAACAGGGCCAAGGAGAGGAATCACATGATCATCTCAATAGATGCAGAAAAAGCTTTCGACAAAATCCAACACCCATTCATAATAAAAATCCTGCAGAAAATTGGAATAGATGGTCTCTACCTCAACCTGATAAAAGCCATATATCACAAACCAACAGGCTACATCTTACTAAACGGAGAAAAACTGAAAACTTTCAACCTAAAATCAGGAACAAGACAAGGATGTCCATTATCACCACTCCTATTTAATATAGTTCTGGAAATATTAGCCAGAGTAATTAGACAACAGAAAGAAATAAATGGAATAAGGATAGGAAAGGAAGAAGTGAAATTATCATGATTTGTAGACGATATGATACTCTACATAGAAGACCCCCCAAAATCCATTAGAAGACTTTTAGAAGTAATAACTAAATTTAGTAATGTAGCTGGTACAAGGTGAACACTCAAAAATCAATAGCATTCCTTTACCAAACAACAAAGTCACTGACAGAGAAATAAGGGAAGCCACACCCTTCACTATAACATCCAAAAAATGAAATACTTAGGAATCAATCTAACAAAGGAAGTAAAAGATCTACACAGTGAAAATTACATTACTCTAAAGAAGGAAATCGAAGAAGATTTCAGAAAATGGAAAGATATTCCCTGTTCATGGATAGGAAGAACAAATTTCATGAAAATGGCCATTCTCCCAAAATTATTATACAGATTCAATGCAATCCCAATCAAAATACCACCTGCCTACCTCACAGAGCTAGAGAAAGCATTCGTGAAATTCATATGGAAACAGAAAATACCTAGAATAGCAAAGGCAATTCTGGGTAACAAAGTGAAGGCAGGAGGCATCACAATCCCTGATTTAAAACTATATTACAAAGCTACTGTGATAAAATCAGCATGGTACTGGTATCAAAACAGACCTGAAGATCAATGGAATAGATTAAAAGATACAGCCACAACTACAAACACATTCAGCCACCTCATCTTTGACAAAGGGGCCAAATATGTACATTGGAAGAAAGACAGCCTCTTTAACAAATGGTGCTGGAGAAACTGGGTTTCTATATGCTGTAAACTAAAACTAGATCCATGCCTATCACCATGGACTAAAATAAAGTCAAAATGGATCAAAGATCTGAATATAAAAACAGAGACACTAAACTTACTAGAATACAGAGTAGGTAAAAATCTCAATGACATAGGAGTAGGCAGAGAGTTCATGAACTAAAATCAGACTGCATGGGAAACACTTCCCAGAATCAACAACTGGGATCTCATTCTACTAAAAAGTTTTTGCATGTCAGAGGAAATCTCCAACAGAGTGAAAAGAAAACCCACGAACTGGGAAAATATCTTAGCCAATTGTCCATCAGACAAAGGACTTCTTTCTAAAACATACAAAGAATTAAAAGAAATCAGGCCCCTAAAATTCAAGAACTCAATCCAAAAATGGGCATCTGAGATGAATACACACTTCTCAGAGAAAAAAATACAAATGGCAAAAAATATATGAAAAAATGTTCAACATCAATGGTCATTCAGGAAATGCAAATTAAAACAACACTGAGATTCCATCTCATTCCAGAAAGAATGGCCAAGATTAAAAAATCAACCAACAACAAATGCTGGAGGGGCTGTGGGGAAAAAGGAACTCTTCTCCACTGTTGGTGGGAGTGTAGACTGGTGCAGCCACTGTGGAAGTCAGTGTGGAGATTCCTCAAGAAGCTAGGATTAGAGATCCCATTCAACCCAGCTATCCCACTTCTGGTCATTTTTCCAGAAGAATTGAAAACATCATACCACAGTGATATCTGTGCACCTATGTTTATAGCAACCCAATTTGTAATAGCCAGATCTTGGAAACAAACCAAGTGCCCATCAATCAAAGAATGGATAAAAAAGATGTGGTATTTTTATACAATGAAGTACTACTCAGCTATCAAGAAAGATTGCACTGAGACTTTTGTAAGTAAATGGTCACGACTTGAGACCATACTCATAAGTGAAATAAATCAAACCCACATGTGTAAATACCTTATTGTCTCCCTAGTGTAAGAAACGGAAAAGTATATACGATCCAAAATCTATAATAAGTACTACGTAGGGGTAAAAAACAGCTCAAAGAGCAAAAATAACTGGGAAGGGAAAAGGTGGAAAGAGAAAAGGGAGGAGGAAAGGATATAAACCTGTGTATATGTATATGTAGCATAACTAAAATGAACACACTATTGTATCTATTCGTTATTGAGAAAGAACAATTAATACTCATATGATTAGATTAATTTTACATGTCTGTATCTGTTAATGTAAGTAACCATTTTAAAGATAGCGATATGCAATATTGCAACCATTGCCAAGTTTCTATCATCCGATTTTGTAAACCTGCAATGTTACTGATGTGTATTTACTCTAGTCATTTGTTTGTCTCTTTTGCTTCTTGTCTTTGTTTTATATGTCTTTTTTTTCTGTTTTTTCTTCATTAAAGTAAAAAAATAAAAAAATAAAAAATAAAAAAATAAAAATAAAATTATCAAATAGAAATTAAATTGCAACTAACACATACCCATTGCGATTTATCATGATCACTATTTTCAGTTTGAACTTATTCAACCATAGTATATATGATGCATCGCATCTTCTTTCCTTTTACTTAAATGATTATATGTTATTCTCTTGCTTTACACTTCTACCCTTTGACATATTTTCATCTTTGTTGTAATTTCCTTGAGTAATCTTGTGAAAGACTGAAAGCCTGAATAAAAACAGATAAATCATAATAGATCACCCTTCCTACAAGTCCTGATGTATCTCTTGCCATCCACTACAATAGCTTATGAACATATCTGGAATTTGCACTCATTAATATGTTTTAAAAAGTGCAAGGTAAATAACTTTTTAGGTCAATATCATGTTTCGCTGGTGGTGATATTCCACAACCATTTTGCAATGGGACTACAATTGTTAATATTTAAAAAAAAACAAGTCATAACACTTTTATAAATGGTGATGGGGTGGATGGACCATGCGAAGGCTTGCTGTGCTAAGATCAGTGCTCCTTTATCGCTTTACCAGGAAGTCAGCCCCTATGCTTCCTTTCTTTGGGTTGAATTAATTCACAGTGGTTGAAGTTATTATTCTTTAATTTAAAATTAATTCGTGTCATCAAGTTTATCAATTACAATTTAACAAATTTAATCTTGAGAATATGCAAAATATATTTCAATTATTTTCTCATTTGATGTTAATACATTTTGTTATCAAAGATGATTTGAATTGCATAATGGAATACATGTCTTTTATTGTATTATGCTAATTTCACAGGTACACAAATATTTCACCTATTTATTCTTAAATCCAAGAAATGTTGCCTTTTATATTTTCTCCTGTTTTTTGATGACTTTATTATTTTACACAAAACTTGATTACAAACACATAATTTCCATACTTACATGTGTAATCATACATAAGTGTATTTGTGTGCATACTTTATGTGTGTTCTTTATCCTATGCCATCCATTGAATATGACAACAATATTGGGGTAAAACGAAGAGCAGAGAACAAAATTGTGAATGGATAACAAGTCTATGACAGTATTTAAAAATAGCTTTGTGTGAGTTCGAGGCCGGCTTGGGCTACAACGCGAGCACAAGGCTGGCCTGAGCTACATAGTGCAACCCTGCCTCACAAAACCAGGGCCGGGAGTTTGGCTCAGTGGCTTAAGCGCCTGCCCTGGCAGGCACAAGGCTGTGAGTTCAATCCCCGGTGCCGCAAAAAAAAAAAAAAAAAAAAAAAAAAAATAGCTTTGACAAAGCTCTGTTTACCCTTTATTAGCCAGAACTGTCTCATATAACTTTCTCTAGTTAGAACTATATTTATTTATAACTTATATACATTATTTTTGAGGAAATTTATCAGATCAAGCATTATGTTAATACTAGTTCAAGATGGTAGAAGTCCATATTTTATATTTTTCTTAAAGAGATTTAAATTTATAACATTTATATGGCCTAATTAATCAACCTGTTACAATAAATTTATAGTAAGGGATGGAGTGCTAAACATGATTACCTTAAAATATATAATAATAAAAGATTTATAGGGGGACCTTTATATTTGTGCTATGTCTTAAAATTAATATGAATAAATAATAACAGAAAATGCATGTGGAAGATTATTTGAATGTATTGCCATAAATCTAGTAAAAAATGATAACTAAAGGATGCAAGGACAAAATTAAAAATATCGAGCATCATAGAATTTTAAAATTTTTTTTCAATCAGTAAGGAATTAAATGATTCTATATTCAAAGAAAAATCATCAACATTAAATCATCATTATATTCAGCTAATAAATAAATAAATCAACTTAAAAACTGCAGTCAATAAAGAATAAAATTTATACTAAAAATGAAGACTACTGAACCCTTTATATAAACATAAAATAATAAATACATGTAAGTATTTAAAAATCTGAAAACTATAAATTCATTTGAAGTTTGGAATGGCCACAAAAAAGGAAAACATTATAGAAATGTCTTATTTAATTCTGTGTATGTGTATAATATTACATATATAGGTAATATTTTGAAACACCGAAGTGCAGTGTGGTATATATTGTTATGCTAAAAGTATGATAGTTTACTAAAACTATGTACAAATGCAATACAAAGACAGGGTTATTTCCTGCTTTACTGTAGACACAAAACCTAAATTAATCAGAAAATTTATTTCCTGTATTATAATAAATCAAAACTCACCAAAACAATCAAAACTAGGAATATTTCCAACCATAAGAGATTACCCTAATACAATTAATCATATCACTAGTGTAAATAAAAAACAGCTGTGAAAGTGAAATTTTGTACTATAAATAATTGAATGCCCTTTCATTTTTAAAAAATGTTTTGAAACATGTGTCTGTTGTCATACTGTAGTGTAAAGTTTTTCAATAAAATTTATTCTTCAAAAATTATTTTGGTAAAAATGAAGATAATTTTGTGCAAATACCTAATTTTGATCACCACACCTATTTTTTTCATCTATTTTGACAATTGAAAACAAGTCATTAAATTTAAAAAATGCGATCCTTTGCAAAAATTATCTTTATTATACTATGATATTATTATCTATTAGTCTTTTCTATTCTTTTGCTCAACATACTCTTGCTTTTGTAAAATTTTCTTCAAGTCATTTTGTTATTGTATTTTTCCAATGCTCAAGTAGGACATTTAGCTTATTATTAGATAAAACTCCTTTGTATTGAAACTCATTTGTTGGTGACAAAAATTCACTTTTACAATAGCATAATATTTATAGCATCAAAATTAATAAATATTATATTTACTAAGACTATATTTAAGCCAATTTTTTGGCCAGGTTTGCATGATCCTTGTAAGATAAATATTGGGACTTCTGGAAACAAAAAGTGCAGTTACTGCAAAACAACTCAGCACGTATCTTACTAATGATATCCACTACAATAATTTTTCCAACCATTGGTTATCTTTTTATATATTCATTTTTAATTATATAGATATATGATATGTTAGATAAACAGTTTTATAAAATTGGTAAGATTTTTGCCAAGAAATGTTTTATAAAACATATTTAGTAGAGCCTTACCTTAATATCCAAAGGGAGTTACACGGATACAAAAATTCATGAATGCTCAAATCTATAACATGAAATGGTGTAGCAATTGCATATACCTTATGCATATTCTCTTGTCTAAATAATCTCAGCATTGCATATAGTACATAATGCTGTTTAAATTTTACACAAATAGTTATTATATCATTTAGGGAGTAATGATAAAGTCTGTGCATGTTTAATAGACACATTTTTAAATTATTTAAGTTTTGTTAAACTGGTGGATGTGAAATGTGGATCTATGAGAGGCAAACAGTATTTAAAAATAGCATAGAGGAGCCGGGCGTGGTGGCGCACGCCTTTAATCCCAGCACTCGGGAGGCTGAGGTAGGAGGAGCGTTGTGAGTTCGAGGCCGGCTTGGGCTACAACGCGGTGGAAGGCTGACCTGAGCTACATAGTGCGACCCTGCCTCAAAAAACCAGGGCCGGGAGTTTGGCTCAGTGGCTTAAGCGCCTGCCCTGGCAGGCGCAAGGCTGTGAGTTCAATCCCCGGTGCCGCAAAAAAACAAACAAACAAACAAAAAAAAATAGCATAGAGATATGCAGTATCTTTTAGAAATAAAAATGTATTATTGAGCAAAGAATAAACAAATAAGATAGTGTCTTGTATTCGTGCTTACCTCTACAAATCTCTTGAGAGGGCATAAACCAAAATTGTCTCTAGGACACATTTTTAAAATCAGTTTTCAGGAATTTCCACATTTAGTAATATCATGAACTTATATTCAAAAATCAGAAAGATTGTGAGCACAGTCAACGGTTACAGTGAGCTCAAACTACAGGATAAATTTTTCAATAATCATAGGCACTGGCCTTCATCATGTAGAAAGCCAGTACTTCCAGCATATTTATTAAAGAAGTTGTTTTTCTTCCAGTGAATGTATTTGTCTCTTTAGTTAAGGTAAGTGGTTTGGTGTGTTTGAAATCATTTCTGCATCTTCTAATCTGGTTCATTGATTCTCAGGCCTATTTTTATTTGTTTGGTTTCAATTCATTTTTTGTTTGTTTTTCCAGTACCATGCTGTTTTTATCACAGTACCTCTGTAGTATTATTTCAAGTCAGGGATTATGATGTTCCTACTTTGACTTTGTTGCCTAAAATAGTTTTTACTATTTTATACCTCTTCTGGTGTAACTGAATTTTAGGAATGTTTTCTTTTGTTCTGTGAGGTATGTTAATGAAATTTTGACACAGATTGCAATAAGCCTGTATAACAGTTTTGGAAATACAGCCATTTTTACTATATTGGTTCTTCCTATCCAAGAGCAAAGGATATCTTTTCATTATTATTATTATTATTATTATTATTATTTTTGGCACCGGGGATTGAACTCACAACCTCGCACCTGCCAGACAGGCACTTGAGCCACTGAGCCAAACTCCCGGCCCTGGTGTTTTGAGGCAGGCTCACACTATGTAGCTCAGGCCGGCCTTGTGCTTGCATTGCAGCCCAAGCCGGCCTTGAACTCACAACACTCCGCCTACCTCAGCCTCCCGAATGCTGGGATTAAAGGCAAGCGCCACCAGGTCCGGCTTATTTTTTCATTATCTGATGATACCCTCTTCAATCTATTTTTTAAATGTAGAAATATTTTTCTTCCTCTTTTGACTGATTCCTATGTACTTCATTTATTTCTGTGCTATGAAATGTATGGCTTTCCTAATTTCTTTCTCAGTGAGTTTCTTATTTGTGTTCAGGAATGCTATTGAATTTTGAGTGTTCACTTTGTATCCAGCTGTACCACTTAATTTGTTTATTAAATCTAGAAGTCTTTTCACAGAGCTTTTAGGGTCTAGAATATCATGTATGCAAATAATAATAATTTAACTTTCCCTTTTTTTTTTTTTTGGATACCAGCGAGCAAACTCATCACCTTGAGATTGCCTGGCAGCCACTTTTGCTGCTGAGCTATAGCCCCGGCCTACCTTTTCCATCTTATCTTTATTCATTTCACTTCTCTCTTTTGTCTAATTTCTCTGGATGTTTCCAGAACTATATTGGATAGGAGTGGTGATAGTGAACATCCTTGTTTTGTTCTTGTTTTTAGAGTGAAAATTTTCAGTTTTTGACTGGAAATCACTGTTTAGTATGATGTTGGGTGATCTTATGTCATACATGGCTTTTGTTAGATTGAGATAAAGACCATCTATTCCAATTTTCTGTAGGATTTTTATCATGAATGAGTGTAGGACTTTGTTGATTGCAGTTTTGAGTCTATTGAGATGATCATGTGATTTTTATCTTCAAATCTGTTGATATGACTCATTGACTTGCATATGTTGAGCCATCCCTGCATTCCTGGGATGAATCCAACTTGGTCATGATATATAATCTTCTGGATGATTTGATGCATTCTGTTTGCCAGTATCTTTTTAAGGATTTTTTTGTCTATGTACATTAGGGACATTGGACTGCAGATTTCTTTTTTGGTTGGTTCTTTTTCTGGTTTTGGTATCAGAGTAATACTTGCTTCCAAACTATCACCATGAATTAAAATAAATCAAAATGGATAAAATATCTGTATTAAAATGGAAATGCTAATTCTAATGGAAGAGAGAATGAGTAGAACTCTTGAGGACATAGGCGTAAGCAAAATTTTATGAGCAATACCCAGATAACATGGGAAATACTCCAAAGAATAAACAACTGGGACCTCATCTTATTGAAAAGCTTTTGCATACCAAAGGAAATCACCAACAGAGTGAAAAGACAACACACAGAGTGAAAAAAGAAAATCTCAGCCAGTTGTCCTTCAGACAAAAGACTATTATCTACAACATCTAATGAATTGAAAAAAATCCTATCTCCCAAATTCAAAGACCCAATTCAAAAATGGGCATCTGAGATAAACACCCACTTTTCAGAGGAAAAGATTCCAGTAACCAATAAATACATAAAACATCATCATTCATAAAACATCAGATGAAATTTAAAGATCACTGAGGTTTTATCTCACTCCAGAAAGAATGATTATCCTTAAGAAATCAACAAATAACACATACTAGTGGGACCACAGGAAAAAAAGAGGAATTCTCCACTGTTGGTGAGTGTGCAGACTGATACAACCACCATGGAAATCAGTGCAGAGATTCTTAGAAAAACTAGGAATAGAGGTTCCATTTGACCCACATATTTCCCTTCTAGGTATCTTCCCAAAAGATTTAAAAGCATAATGCTCAGAGGTATATATGCATCCATGTTTATAGCAGCACAGTTTGTAACACCTAAATATTGGAGAAAACCCAAATGCTGATCAACTGATGAGTGGATAAAGATTTTTTTTAATGCAATGTAATACTATCACGCATAAAGAAACATAAACTTGAGGCATTTCTAGGTAAGTAGATGGACATTAAAACTATACTCTTAAATAAAAAATCTGACACATTTGTAAGCACTACATTGTCTCCCTGGTATGAGAACCAAAATGTACAATAAGTATTGTGAAATAGCAAGAAATTGTTTAAAAGGAAATGGAAACTGGGGGATGGGGTAAAGAAGGGGAAAGTAAAAAAAAATCAAAAGAGAAGGATAAAATTAAAACAAAGTTTTGTAAATAAGGAGGGCAAAGCCAGGCATGGTGGCACAGACCTTTAATCCCAGCACTCAGGAGGCTGAGGCAGGAAGATTGCTGTGGGTTCGAGACCAGACTGGGCTACAAAGGGAGTTCAAGGCCAGCCTAAACTGCATAGTGAGATTTTGTCTCAAAAAATAGGGCCAGGGGTTTGGCTCAGCGATGTAAGCACCTGCCTGGTCGGTGTGAGTTTGATCCCTGGTACCAAAAAAAAAAAAAAAAAAAAAAAAAAAAAAAAAAAAAAAAAAAAAAAAAAAAAAAAAAAAAAAAAAAAGGAAGGCAAGAAAGTATGAAGAAAGGGAGGAGAGAAATGGGAAAGAAAGAGGAACAATAATCTATCATGTATATGTACAAGTTCCTTATGATGAATATGATCATTATGTATGTCTAAATTGTACCAATAAACTTATTTAAAAAAGAAAGTTAAAAAATGTTACTTGCACTGTCGTTACCAAAAGCAGATCATAATGAATTCATATGCAATATACTTAAGATAGAGGGACTATCAAAATGATGGAAAGAGTAGAAAACCATTTCAGAGACTTGAAAGATTTGAAAAAAAAATTCTAAATATGAGAAATGTGATTTAAAAAATGTATTTGTATAAAAGAAGTTAAATGTGAGCACTTTAATTTCAGTTCACATAGTTTAATGGATTAATAATTAATAGTCATCGTAGATCTTTAACAAATAATTCAAAATAACAGAAAAATGTAAAAAGTGATTGTGATTTAAGAATAAAAATTTAATAAAATTACTAACAGAGAGGAAAGACACATCTATATACATATTGCATTTACAAAATAGTAGTGATACATTTTCTAATTGGAGGCATTTAAATAATACAACTGAACGTATAAAAATGGAAAAATTGATAATTTACAAAAGTAATTGTAAGAAGGAATAGTAGTAATATGTAGTATAAAGGAATTCGTGGGTCCTGTATTGCTTAGTAAAAGACCACATTGCTCTATTATTAATTTTGTTAAAATAAACATATATATAGAATGTTCATGGTGATTACTTAAAGCTATAATAGATTGCCTGATTAAAAATTTCCTGAAGAAATCATCAAATCAGAAGAAGCATTTCTTTAGAAACTCAAAGAATAATGAATAATACAAAACGGAAAATATTACAGTTACAAATTCTACTTTGTTTCATTTTATATAAATTTATATGTAAGTTAAAATATCTTACTATGGTTAAAATGTAACAAATAAAACTAGTATGCATTCTACTTGATTAAATAATTACACCAAAAATTAAAAACAGGGATAAACTAATGACCAAAAATGACAGCATAAAATTCACAAGTATTAATTTAAACAAAGTCTGTTAATAGTATAATGACCTTATCCGTGAGAATGATATACTAATTTTAGCTTTCATTCACTTAATTGTGCATCTAAAATAGTTCATTTGTGGAGTGATATTATGGTGTCTGAATGTCCCCTCTAAGCCTCATGCAATCATAGTGGACTGGCTTTTCAGAGGTGGCTGAATCTAGAGTCTGTGATTGGTTCATTGCCTAGTGCTGGGATTGGCAGTGTAACCTGCATACAATATAAGGGAGGGAAAGAGGCTTGCTCCCCGCTTTTGCCCTCTTTTCCCCTTTTGCTCTTGTTGCTTTTGAAGCCTTCCTCAGCTGTAAACTATTGCCATCTACCTGTGTCACTCTGCCTTGGAGTCAGCAGATTACAGACTGAAACCTCCGCAAACTATGAGCCAAATAAACCTTTCCTTCAGTTTTGGGTGTCAGATATATATTTTGTCTCAGCAACAAAAGAAAAGTAACTGAGACAAATGGAAAGATAAATTCACATGTTTTCCAAAATCTGTGAGATTTTACCATACACTACTTCTTTCATATTACATGGTAGAACATAAATGATTACTGCTTTTTAGGAGCTTATTTTTCAAAATGTAAAATTAAAGAAACTCTTCTTAATTAAAAATGTTATTTGAACATGGAAAGTCTATAAACTAATAAGAAATATTAAAGATACAGTTTACTGCACTGTTGAAATTAATAGTAATGAAGGAAAAATGAAGGTTCAAAGTGACAAATAGACCAATACCAAATTTTTATTTTGAAAAAAATATTTAATTCTGATACTATCTGTAGAACCAGTATTAAATAACCTGCAAACTATAGTGGAAGAATTATTAATCAGACGGCACAAATATTTAACCTGAAAACCTGTATAACATTATACATGTAAAACTTTTACTGTAAACTTAAAACAGATTCATATTAGAAGAAAAATTAATCCACAAGAAAATAGCTTTTAAGATCTTTGTATGTGAAGGGTTTTGCTTGCAAAGATAAACTACAGCCCACAATTGAGGAAGAATTCAACATCATTTTTATGTCAAAAATGTTCACTAAATTTCTTGTAGAATTCAGCAGTGAATCCATCAGAGCCTGGGCTTTGCTTTGTGGATAGGTTTTTAATTACATCTTTAATTTCATTTACTGATATTGGGTTATTTAGGATTTTTAAATCTTCTTGGTTCAACTTTGGTAATTCATATGTATCTAGGGAATCTGTCCATTTCTTCTGTATTTTCCATCTTACTAAAATACAATTTTTGAAGTGGGCATAGATGATTTTCTGGATTTCTATATGGTCTGTTGTGATTTCACCATTTTCATTCCTAATTGCATGGATTTAAGTCTTTTTTTGATAAGGTTGTCCAGGGATTTATCAATTTTATTTAATCTTTCAAAGAACCAACTCTTCGATTCATTGATTCTTTGTATTGTATTTTTTAGTGCCCAGTGTGTTAATTTCTGCTCTGATCTTTATAATTTCCTCCCTTGTACAGGCTTTTGGTTTAGTCTCCTCTTCTTTTTCCAGAAGTTTGAGGTTCAACATTAAGTTGTTTTTATAAGCTTGATCTATTTTCCTGACATGGGTATTTACTGCTATAAATTTCCCTCTTAAAACTGCTTTCATTGTGTCCCACAAGTTCTAGTATGCTGTATAGCCATTGTCATTCAACTGTAAAAACTGTCTGATTTCTTCTTTAATTTCATCTGTGACCCATAATAGCCAGATCTTGGAAACAACCTAAATGCCCATTGACTGAGGATGGACAAAATTGATGTGGTGTTTCTATATAATGGAATACTACTCAGTTATAAAGAATGATAAACAGGACACTTTTATGCATAAATGGATGTGCCTTGAGAACATACTTATTAGTGAAATAAATAAGTCACACATGTATAAGTATAGTATTGTTTCA
Source organism: Dasyprocta punctata (assembly GCA_004363535.1). Taxonomy (NCBI): domain Eukaryota; kingdom Metazoa; phylum Chordata; class Mammalia; order Rodentia; family Dasyproctidae; genus Dasyprocta; species Dasyprocta punctata. The sequence goes on from RJWM01037374.1 coordinate 14,972, forward strand.
CTTGTGTGACAAACTGAAAGAAAAACTATGTATATGTTTATGTATATGCACATAAAGAGTAGTTAAGGTAGTTTTTGAAAAAGCATAATGGCCTCCTTTGTCATCCACATGGCCTGTCCAGAAGTAAACTCAGTGCCTCCCTTCACTGAAAAAAAAGAGAGAGAGAATTCTGCTGAGATTTTGACAGATATTGAGGTGAATTTATAGATAAATTAGGGGGAAAGTATTTTGATATTTATCCAATTCACGTACATAGTCTCTCTCCACTTATTTAAGTTGTATTTGAGTATTTTGATCAGTTTTTATAGCTTTTAGGATACAGACAATGAATGCATTTTGGTAGATTTCTACAGTAATGCTACTTTAAGCTTTTTTGTGATGTTGTAACTTGTGCCTTTACAATTTTACTTTTCAATTGTTCATTGCTTGTATATAGGCCAACACTACATTTCTGTATATGGCTTTGTGACCTTGTACCATGACCTTGCTAAACCTGCTTGTCTGTCCTATTGATTTTTATGTAGATTCTTTGTAAAAAATATTTTCAATTATTAAGTTGAATGATACAGCACAAACTGATAGGAAATATGTGGAATTTATATAACGGCCAACGGGATTTTAAAATGAACCCTAACACTTCGGTTTGCATGTAAAATGTTTCTTCTTTGAATAAGCCTTATCTAATTAGGTGAGACTTTCTAAGAAAGAATCTAGATGAAATTCAAAGATTGAAGAAGTCAAGGAAATGTAAAACTTCTCAAATGCTGTCTCTGTTCAGATTTGAAGCACTGACTGTCATGTGGTGGAGGACTGTTATGAAATAGACAATGTGATAACGACTGGAAAGTGGTCTCTGAAAGCTGAGGATGGTCCATGAAAAACAGCTAGCAAGAAAACAAGGATGTTAGTTATTCTGCTGCAAAGAAATGGATTCTTTTAACAACCTGAAAGAGTTTGGAAACAGCTCTTGTCTGATTTCAGTCTTGTGATTCCTTGTTTCTGGCCTTAGGAATCTAACGCAGAAGTCTCAGTCAAAAGTACCTGGATGACTCACAGACACCTTTAGGTAGATTTCCTTTGATTTAAACTGCTGTGTAGAAAATTTTCACACAACAACAGAAAAATGTACAAACAAAATAATCATAAATTGGAAATTCAAATTTCTAGAGATTTTTACTGAGTAATAATGTACTATAATGAATTAAAATCATGAGTATACATTTTAAGGAGTAATAAAAGTAATCAAAGAGTAAATGAAAAGAATTTTAACTACATTTACAATTGTGAAATACAGATCCAAGCAACGATTGAATGTGTTGTTCCAGAAATAAATGAAGAAAGAGGTGGATCATATTCAGATTGCATGAGGATCTAAACTACTGAATTACACTTCTAGGACTGGAAATACAAAACAGAAACTAGAACATCAGAAATACTTGTGTCTTTTCTAAGAAAACTGTAGCATGTGTGTTCTACTAAATATATTTAAGAATATTCATGGAATCCAAATGACAATTTTCAGCCAAATGCATATACAGTGTAACATTATAATGATGGAAAGTCCAGTAGTAGAAAAGGATAAATGCAATAATATGAATGAACTACATGTATACTTTGTGTTGAATGAAAGCAAGTCACAGAAGCTAAAAATTATATACAATTGCATCCATATATATTACAAAAAATTTGGAAAGTGGTTAATATAGTGAAACACATGTCAGCAACAAAAATGAGAAAAATGTAATGTACTCAAATCTCTGACAAGTGCTCAAGCTGGAGGATTCTATCAATGGGATAACACACAGAGAGTTGAGAGTCATACTCCACCTTTTGAAACTGAAGGTATTAGTCTATAAAATATAAAACTCATTATATCCACATTTGTTCACATAAAACATTATATACTACTCTAATATTTTGGTCAATACTTCCTTAAAAATACATATTCATTTATATTGAAAATATAGAAAATAAAAGTGCTATTTTCTCTGAGGTTTCTAACAATTTTATTATTTAAATTTCTGCTTTGCAAAAAAATAGAAGTGACATTCTAGCTTCTTCTGCAAATAATTAATTACTCATTTGCTGTCTAACCTATTTAGCCTTTATATATATATAAATCATTAATGTGAATTAATTGCTTTTATTGAAGGAATGTAAATTAGTAACAATAGGTCCCTATTTCAGGATAATATAAAAATGTCAGTCTTTCCAATTAATATAGTTCAATCATGTGTATATGTGACAAAATAATGAGCTCAAAATGATAAAATACATGTGATGTTTTAGTCTTTTGCTTAATTTTATAATTACGTGAAAAATTAACAGGATAAAAATCAGAATACTTCTCAACATTATATAAACCCATAATTTTATATGGAAAACTTTCAAAAATTTCTTGAATATTTTATAGTTAACCAATTTCTGTGAATATTGTTAATCACTGCTACAGTTTGCACATCTATGTTTTAAAAACATGTTTGTATGTATAAATAAAACATTTTCATCATTT
>RJWM01037375.1:0-17481 GCA_004363535.1 Dasyprocta punctata
ATAATATACAAGTACAAATTTTTATATTAAACTTGTATCAAAAATTCTTAGTGGACTCCCTTCTAATTATATATCTGAACAAAATTTCTTTCTTTTTTCCTCAATTTTTATTTTGCTTTTTATTTTTACAGCTAGCAGTATATCATAAGATACGATTGATGGTGGATACTTCTATTTGTGATTCAAAGAAAATACTTTCAACAGTTTACTCTTCTATATAGCATTTAGCATATACAATATATCTCATATACATATGTTTATGTATTTTTGAAATTATTTTAAAATATTGATTGAGAATGTTCTTCTATTTTGTTAATAGTTTTATTTAAATAATTAAAAGTTCTCAAACTTTATTAAATGCTTTTTCACATAGCTATTGTGATAATCGTATGACTGCTCTTTTAATCTCTTAGTGTGGTGAATTATGTTCACTAATTTTTCTGATAAGCCGAATTTATATTTTGTGATTAATTCCAATTTAACCATGATGCATTATCTTTTTAATATATTGGTTTGTTTTGTTTTGCAATATTTACTTTAGTGATTCCTGTAGTGCTCTTTTCTTCAATGCTACTTGCAGATTTTGATATGAAAGTTATGCTACAGATTTGGCTTCTGCTCAGGATATTGGAAAAGACATGGAGCATGTAAAAGGATGAGGAAGAAACCACTACACGCCCAAAAGAAAGATTCAGAATCAAATATAGTGTAAATGTTGGTTTTAAATGACGAGAATTTTAAACAAAGTATAAATATTTTAATTATTTAATAGAAAAAGTAGACAACATGCAAGAACAGATGGATAATTTCAGCTATGATATGGAGACTGTAAAAAATCAAATGGAAGTAGCAAAACTAAAAACTACTGTAACAAAGATAAAGTTGCCTTTTCCAGTTCGTCCATAGATCTGACAAGCTGAGGAAAGAATCGAATTTCCAGATGAAGAAAGAATCTGTGAATTTGAATATAGAAATTATCTAAACTGAATTGGAAAGAGCAAAATAGAGTGAAACCAAAAAAAAAAAAAAAAAAAAAAAAAAGGAAACACAGAACACAAGAATTCTGAGATAAAAGCAACCATTCTAATATATAGATGATGTTTGGGAGTCCTAGAATCAGAAGACTGAGAGAGATGGGGGGAGAAAAGGAGGGAAGAAAAGAACTAGGAAAAGAGGTGAGGGGAGGAGAGGGAAATGAAACATTTTTTAAAGAAATAAAGATGAAAGGAACAAAGATTATTCTAGCTTTGTAGATTGAATTAGGGAGTGTTACGGACTATTAGTATTTCACAAGATCCATGTGTCAAATTCTTAATCCTCAGTAACTAAGATAGGACCTTCAAGGAAGTAATGAAATTAGCATGAGGCTGTTAGAGTAGACTAATTCCAATTTGGCTTTGGTCATTATAAGGAGAGGTGATAAGGACATTCAAAGAGAAATAGACACAGGAATGCACACGTGGGCAGAAAGAAAACCATGTGAGGACACCACAAGAATGCTGACTGTGTTTGCAGGTCCAGGAGAGAGTCCCCAGGAGAAGCCAATCCAGTTGGCACCGTGGTCTTGGACTTCTACCCTCTAGAACTATAAAAAGGAAAAAGTCAGTTTCTGCTGTTTAAGACACTTGATCTGTGGTATTTTGTCATGGTAGCCCCAATAAACCAATACAAGGTCTTAACTTTTTGTTGAAAAATTTTCTTGGCTCCAAATTTCTTTTACCGTTAACGTGGAATGCCATCTTCTGGATTACCTGTATCACACGAACAAGCTCTGCAAACCCCGTTTTATAGCTGGCTGGCACTTCTTAACCTATAAGGCTAAGAATTGATCTATCCCATTACTGATCATAGGTTATAAATTAAGTATTGAAATAGGTTGCTGGGTAGCCATACATGATCGCAAGAGGCAGAGTATAAGACACTTGATAAGTGTGTCTTCCTACTTTTGGTAGAGAAATACAGGGAAATAGTTCTCTGCTCTACGAAAAACAGTAGCAGAAGTATGAGGATAAGTGGTAACCGGTATTGCATTTCAGTGTTGGGGAAGCAATTTGGAATGGTGGGAACTGGCAACCAGAAGGGGCAGCCCAGGCGATTGTTGCCATACCTCGGACTTATAAGCCTACATTTAATGGATGTATCTATTCTTCAAGAGAAGTTGGAAACTAGAGCATGTGTGTAAAAGCTCTTGCTTTGAATATGTTGCCAGCTGACTTATTTTAAAAAGGAACTAAGGAATTAAAAAAAATAGGTGAATCGAATATAAATTATTTGTCAATTTTAGTATCCACAGGGCTATTTTTCTCAGGCAAAGTTTTTGCAATTACCTCAAATAATTCAGAGCACAATTGTAGAGACCAAGGTGTGGTTTATTTAGTGGGAAATTGAGTGACGCATTATTAATCATATGATATTAGTTGTGTGAGTTCAACATGCTTCTATGTACCTCCAGGCATTTTCTGTATGCATTGTTTACATTTATTTCAATTAGAGGACGATTTGGTTCAGCACAATGAATAAGTTTTTTATTTATTTATTTTTTTCCGAAAAAAATGTGTAACTAAAAACACTAGGTTGAAGGGAGAGAATATACCTCTCTGGAGCATCATTCGTGGCAACTACCTTATTTTCATCCAGACAAACTAAACTTTGTTGTACTTTCAGCAACATAGAAACAGAAAGAGGGAAGGAGGGAGGAAAGAGGGAGGGAGAGAGAGAGACAGAGGGGGAGAGAGAGAGAGCGAGAGGGAGAGAGAGAGAGAGAGAGAGAGAGAGAGAGAGAGAGAGAGGAGAGAGAGAGAGAGTCATTTTCTAAGTGTGGAATGGAAACCTGAGGGGTCCTGGAGGATTCATATCAGAGTTAACATGTGGGTTACATTTTCATGTTTCTCTCAACACTGTCTTAAGAAACTGTAACTAATTTTCAACTGTATGTTGAAACATAGTTGTGTATGTAAGAGCAAGACTTGAACAAATTTGTTAATTACCTCACTTTGGCTTCAGAATTAACATACTGCTTACAGAGATGAGCCAGCAGACACCTCGATCCCTTCACACATCGTGATTGACAATTGCATAGATCTAATATATTGAGAATAGGAAGTAATACATTTTTTGGCATGATCATGAAACTTATGTTTTCATTAGCACATGTTTTCAGTGCATAATGTTTACAATACTTGCACAGGTTTACAATACTTGTGACAAGTTGGTGCATGCACATAACACACCTTAATTCTTTTTTCATCCCCTTTCCTATTCTTCTTTACCCTCTCCCTCTATCTCTTGATCCCCTTTCCATCTACCTACTTCCTATTATCTATAACTTAGTTTTTATTTATAATCTAAATTTCTCATGTAAGAGAAACCACATGATATTTAAGCTTTTGTGCCCTTTTTTAAATATAGAGATTGGACTCAGGGCCTTCACCCTAAATCATATTCCTAGACACTTTTTTTTTTGAGTCAGGGTGTCACTATGCAGTCCAGGCTGGCCTTGAACTCACTATGTAGCCTGGGGGACCTCAAACTTGCGGTACTCTTCCTGTTTCAGGCTTTTGAGTGCCGGGATTGTAGGTGTGCACTGTCACACCTGGCTTGTGTCTTTTTTTTATTTCACTTAACATTTTGGTCTCAAGATGGATACATTTTCCTACAAATGACTCAAGTTTGGCTTTCTAGCAGAGTAGTACTCCACTGTATGTAAATATCACATTTCCTTTTTCCATTCTTCTGATTATGGATATGTAGGGTGCTTCCAAGATTTAGTTATCAAAAATTGTGCGGCTATAAAGATAGAGATGCATGTATCACTCATTCTTAGTACTACAAAAATTGTGTATGTGTGTGTGCATGCATATGTGTGTGTATAGGAATGTAGAGACAGGATAAGAGGAAGACTCAATGTTGCATTAACCCATTTTCATGTTTAAAGTGGGATTCTTACAAGTGTGTCTTGTTTTATCACTACTCTGCTAATATACATCTCTTAATTAATATATTTATATCATCTACATTTAAAGTGATTATTAGCTTTGGATTTGGATTGTTCTTTTTCTAGGATCTTGAGGTACATCATTAGATTATTTATTTGGGCTCATTCCTTTTTGTGACATGGGCTTTCACAGCTATAAACTTCCCTCTAGGGTCTGGTTTTGTTGTTTTCCATAAGTTCTCGTATGTTGTACTGGCATGATAATCTAGTTCCAGATACTGTCTTAATTCTTCCTTTTTTTCTTCTATAGCCCTCTCAAAGGTTTGGTTCAAGCCCAATACTTCTTGGTTGCTTTTTTCTTTTTGTCTAGTTGATCTATTTGTGATAATTAGGTATTGAAGTCCCCCACTATAATTGTGCTAATGTTTATGTGATCTTTTATGTTCAGTTTTAGTTGTTTTATGAAATTGGGTTCACCATTGCTCAGTGCATATGCGGTAATAATTGCTATCCCTTCCTGTTGGGAGGTTCCCTTAATCAATATGCAGTGACCTTGTTTGCCTCTTTTGATCAGTTTTGCCTTGAAGTCCACTTTATCTGAATACAGGATAGCTACATCTGCTTTTTTATGGGTTCCAGTTGCATAGAATATTGTTTTCCATCCTTTGATTTTTAGTCCAGGAGTTTCATTTTGGGTTAAATGTGTTTCTTGTATACAACCCATTGTTGAATTTTGTTTCTTTATCCATTCTGGCAATCTATGTCTTTTGATTGGGGAATTGAAGCCATTCATATTGAGAGTTATTACTGATAGGCATTGATTTAGTCCTGTCATTGTCTTATTGTTGTTGATTCCCTATCTTTCCCCTCTACTTAATGTTCACCTTACATGGTGAGTTCGTTCTTTGAAACATTTTGTTATTGTTAGCATCATTATCTCATTTTAGGAGACTGCTGAAAATATTTTTGAGTTCTGATTTGGTGGTCATGAATTTCTTTAAATGCTTTTTTTCATTAGAATATCTTATTTCTCTAACAACTTAGCTTTGCAGAATACACTAGACTGGATGAGAAATTATTTTCCTTTAGGATTTGAAACACTTCATTCCAAACTCTCCTGGTCTTTCTGTTTGTGTCAAGAAGTCTGCTAAAATTCTACCTTTGTAAGTCATTATTTTTTCGAACTGCTTTTAAGATTCTGTTTTTGTGTTGGACTTCTGGGATTTTATCTATAATGTACCATAGAGAGTTTCTTTTTTGATCATGGTTATTTCAGCCCTATATGCTTGAGTTATTCCTCTGATTTCTTTTTTCTTATTTGGAAAGTTTTCTGTTCTTATTTCAGTAAACATGTTTTTATGCCCTTTGTGCTGTCTTCTGATTTTTCGCTAATTTCAGTTAATCTTAGATTAGTCTTTTTGTGTGTGTTACCTAGAAGCTGTTGAATTCATTTTCACATTCTCCTCTTGTTTTTAAGGTATCTTTCATTAATTGCTCACTGACAAAAGCTCTGACATCTAGTTCTGACATCCTGTTACCCATGCTTCTGATAAAATTTTTACTATCTTGAATTTCTATTTGGAATCCTTTTATAGACTCTAATTCTTTTCTATACTTGCTGTTCACATTTTGCATCATTTTGTTTGAATCTTCTGGCCTTTTTTTAGTGTCTTCTGTAGCCTCATTGATCATTTGGTTTATGTGACCCATTATCTGTTTACATATGTGTTCTCTGTGCTTGACAAATGCCTTGTAGAGCTGATTTCTTATCTCCTCTGATGTTATTTCAAATAATTTGGCTGTGTGGCTTTGGATTTCCTCCCTTTTGATCCACCATACATCAAGTTTGAGGGAGTTTGGAGATTTTGGAGTCCTTTTGTTGCCTCGTCTTTTCATGTTTCTAGTTATTTATTTATTTATTTTTTGTATTAAGGCTTGTGGGCTGAATATAGTGGAAGGTTTTACTGCTAGAATGGAGATGTCTTAAGTTAAGAATACTTTTCAGTAGCATCTCTGGATGTGGCTAACTACTGACTATTGGCAATCGTTCCAGGATCCAACCATGTCTATTTTCTTTGGAGGACAGGAGGTTGCAGCATGTTTGGTGCAATACGAAGTTCTCCAGGAATGGGGTACAGTACTGATAATGACCCTAAGGCAATCCAGATAATGGACTCTCAAGAAGATATAAACCCATGTTCAAATAGCACTATTTCCTTCATAAGTAGCACAGATATCTTACATAACATATATTTAATCCTGAGTTGTAAATTTTATGAATTCATTCAAAAAATAAATGTGGGACACACACCATGAGATAGGCCTTGTGCTTGTCTCCGAGGGTATGGTGATGAGTAACATTACCACAGTCTGTGCTGGTGGGAGTTATTTTTCAATGGGGAAACAGACAATAGAATGTTCATCAGTTTGACAAAGTCCTGTTGTTGCAGGGGTCTGGGGTGATGCTGTGTGAGGGTAATTTTAGATTCTTTTCTCACTTCACTGTGCTCATGTTTCTATAGCCACTAGCTTTTTCTGAAGGTGATAGAAAAAAAATATGTCTTTGTGGCAAAGGATTCTGAAAATTTTCATTTCTAGATTGAATCAGGCATATAGATATAGGCAATCTGTCTTTTACTTTGACAGCATTATTTTCACTGCCCATCCCCCGCCACAGCCATACAGGTAGAAATAAATGTCTGTGGAATTCCTCTTAATTTTTCTTCCCTTCTGTTTCTTTCACTTTTCCTTTAACTATACTAACAAGCAGTGGCAGGAGGATGGTAGAGAGGGTGGTTTCTAATGGGAAATGGGCACATAGTCTCAGCCTCTTCTTTCTCCCCTTAAAATCTACTTCAAAGGCAATAATGTCAAATGTAATTATTTCCATGATTTCTATACAGCATTTCCAGGAAAATGAGAACAAGACAGAATAACCAATTTAGCATAACTGTGGTAATAAACTTATATGCTTGGTATTATGGTCACAATAATATTCTGAGAAAAGACTGAGAAAAGACCAGGTACAAATTTTCTAAGTCACCCAAGGGTGCAAAAAATTACGTCTTGGAACTACCCTATCTGTCCATCAACAGATAAAGAAAATGTGGTATTTATGTACAAAGGGTACTACTCTGCTATAAAGAAAGATAACCTTGAGTTATTTGTAGGACAATAGATCTACCTTGAACCCATAAATTTAAGTGAAATAAATAAGATGTACAAGCTTAAATATTGCATGGCTTTTCCTATATGAGAAACCCAAATTCTAAATAAAGAGCAAAATAAAAGATAACAGGAAGTAGGCAGATAGATTTTTCTCAAATGGGAAGGGGATCAAAGGGGAGGGAGCAGAGGGAAAGGGGATTTTAAAAGGTATTAAGATGTGTTATGTACATGTACTAATTACACAGAAAATGTAAACTAATAGCAGTATAAATAATCAAAAACTGCCATCTTAATTTTTCTACAGGTGCTTTACTCTGACTTTGTGCTCATGCTTAAATCAGAAAATCTATCACTTTGGGTAGAACCTTTTCCTTCATCATGATATTCATAAATATATTGCTTTTATCTCCCTCTTTCTTTCAGCATTGATGGCAAGTTGGTGTGGCCATTTGGAGCTCTGGTATTCACAGGAAAGTGTATTTTTAAAAAGCAAACTCTTATTTGTCATATTACTTTCCAGGCATCTCTGAACTGCCACTTGTCTCTTTCAGGGCTTGGGTACATCTTCCATCCAACCTGGCATACATCCCATCCAAAATGGTCCCTCCTTCAATTCTGGTCTTCTCTCTGTGTCTCCACAACAGTCACTCTCACTTGAGTACCATCTTCATGTCTACTGTGGATTATCTAGACTAAGACACAGAGAACGAGAGGCAAATACAAGGGAGGTAGAGGGGACAGAGGGACAAAACACAGTGACTAGTATCTTCTTGCAGTATACCAAGGTAACTTTTGGTTCAACTCTTAATTCCTTTTTTGAAAAAAGCATTGGTTTCATGATTTAGCCCTATCTGTATCTTAACAACTTTGTGTTTGCTTGTTTGAACTTGATGCGTAATCTCTCTAAACATTAGTTTCTTTATCTGTAAAATGAGTACAACCTTACCTTTCAAGTAAGGACTTATAAGAAGATCTCTTTAGTTACACGGATAATTTTTCCTTATTAAGATTACCCTACTTTCGTAAAAGAAACATACTATAAAATTATCTGGGACTTTGTTGACTTTTTAATATGACATCTCCTGGCCTTAGACTGGTTGTGATTCTGTGAAGTAGTCCAACAAAATTTGATGTGGAAGAAAATTTTTCTAAGGAGAAGTAGATATTTTCCATAGGTTCTCAAAGACATGTGTGTTCCAGAAAAGACTGGAGACAGTTTTCTGAGGACATATTCTTATAGTAAAAATGATTTCTGTATGTTAAAAAACCTAACTTGTGGAGAGAGCAGAACTCAAAGAATATCATGCTGGTGATGCCTGGAAATGAGAAAATGATGTCAGAAGAAGGACGTCCATCAGCCTTATTGTTTGTTGTTGGTCAGTCTTGTCCACCTGAGTGATGGACAGTCGTTCTTTCACTCAGGAGTGATTGAGGCCTACCATATTCCAAATACAGATTATTCTCTGGCGAATTCCTAGGACAACATGTACGAACAGAAAAAGAGGAACTTACTCCACTTTAAAACTACAAGAAAACTTGGGAATCGCCTAGTCTAAGTGACACTCAAGTGACACAAAGGAGATCTCAAGGGAAGAGCCAATGGCCAATGACTGGAGTGTGACACTGACCTCTTCTTTCCTTCTCTCTTTCTTGAGAAAAATTTTATAATTATTAGTTTCTGTTACCACACAGATTATGAATAGTTGGATATTTGGGAAAATGCACAGATATTTGGGAGAAAATGTACAGAAACTCTAGAGGTCCTTTGACAAAAGGTGTGTTAGAAACTTGTTTTTGATCAGTGCAATTGAAACTGCTGGAATTTGCAATATGTCTTATATTTCCCATGACTTTATAACCTGATTTAAACAGTTAGTAGTTCTAAGATTTTATTTTATCTTTTTTCAATTCTAAGATTTAAAAAAGTTTCTTTTTCTTTTGGGCTGTAACTAGCATCTTCCAGTAATCCACCAAAATGGAGAACACAATGGGAAAAAGGACAGCCACCCAATATGGGTTCTCTAGGCCTAGAAATCTTGGAGTGGTTCTTTTGGTCACCCATGCAAACCTACAGGAAAGGAGATAGCTTAGGTATTCAAGAAATGTGTGCTATGCACAAGGAGTGCCCCGTACCCTTTATTATCACAACCCTAGAGGGAACCCAGGGTTCTTAGCATGATGCTGGCATTTTTGTGAACAAACAAGTTAAGGGTGAGACTCTCATCAAGAGATACAATGTACAATACTGAGCATATTAATTATCCTAAATCTAGATAGCTTCCTGAAATGAATGAAGGAAAATGATCAGAAAAAGAAGAAAGCCATAGAAAAAAGTATTTGGATTCAACTGATGTGCCAGCTTCCTATGCCCAAAGAAACACACTGAGAAAGGACCAATGAGAAGAATCCAGGCTGCTGGAACCTACTCCTATAAAGACAAGGCACGATATGTGTAAAAATTTTAAAAATAAAAAAATGTCAGAAATGTTTAAAACTTTTTTTTATTTAAAAATGACTTGGAAGTATACATTAACTGAGAAAAAGAAAGAATGAAAGGAAGAGAGAGAGAAAGAAAGAAAGAAAGAAAGAAAGAAAGAAAGAAAGAAAGAAAGAAAATACCTATATCAAAGAGGCCATGTCTTGGAATATTAACTTCTGATTTTTCTCTTTATATATAACTGTCTTCCTGTAACTCTCTCTACTTTAGATTTGGGTCATATTTTATAAATAGAAGTTATATCCTGCTTTTTACTTTTATTATATATCATAAAATATCTTTCAAGTCATGAAAAAATACTTATAAAAACATCACAATCAAAGATCACTGTGATGCTTTTGCTTGACTGTACCTAGGTTCCAGATAAATTTAAACTTGACCCTGTGGCTGGACACGTGTATTCCTGGATATTCTAAATAGTGCTGTGATGAACATCTCTACACATAAATCTTGGTTCATACTTCTTATTGCTTCCTTGGGGTAGATAACTGGAAGTTGAGCTACTTGGGGAAGCAGGATGACCTTTTCCAAATCTCTTGATATCCACTGTCAAATTCAGAGATATTTTAAATGTGAAGAAAAGGTCAGTGGAAAAGGCTGTCCTCCAACTTCTTTTATGAGACTGACTTACTGAACTCGCTGACCCAAACCAGATTTTTTATAGCCTTAGAGTGTTCAAACCTTAATAATTACTAAAAAGCATCGTATGTCTATGGTATGTGCTCAATGAGGTAATTTCTTATTCATTAAAGAAGGTGGTTATTGGGTATCTACTGTGTGCTGGCTACTGAGGGTACCTGAGGATAAACAGATGATCAGAAAATATAATACCCTAGATGATGATGTGTCGAATGTTAACCTGACTCTGACAGAGTGGAAACTTTGGGTTCTAGGCATCGGCTACACCACAAATGAGGTTTCAGAGGCTGTTAGGATGAATCACTGTATTTATTTACACAGGTTATTCTCTTGAGCATTTTCTGATTTTTCCTGAGCACCGTTCAAGTTTGGAGAATTTATGTAAGATCTCTCTTTTCTTCTTTCCTGTAACTGTAACTTTCCCCTAAAGAAAGACTGCTTGCTGGAAACAGTATGGAAATATCGAGTTAAATAAGAGGTGTTTGAAAAAAATGTGTAAGTGATCTTGTTTTGCAGAAAGACATGCCACTTAGCTCTTGTCATGTCTCTATCTGCTTTCATCCAGGGCACTGAAGTTCTGTAAGGCAGAATGTTACACTACTGGTACAATGATTTGTCCTGCTGCATCCTTTTTTTCCCCTCCATGACCAGGAAGTATCTAGTAAATAATTCTTCTCTTCTCTTATGCACCCTAGCCTCCTCTCATTTCCTTTCTGTTCATGTTGGAGGCCACATCTATTACATGGGTAGATAGGGAATAATTATCCACCACTCTTAATGAGTGATAAAAGTCATCTACAACATGGTAAGTGTTGAACAACAATCAAAACTTTTCAATAATACCAGTCACAGTTTGGTATTTGATAAAGTCTTTGTCTTCCTACACTTACTGTCTAAGGTTAAGACTACCAAAGTTAAAACAAAGATCAGCTGGAACCACAATTTTCAGAAGTAAATCTATTTTGAATGGAAGCTCAAAGCCAAGGAAGCAAGTATGTTTTGGGTGAAATCAACTTCATCCCTTGAGCTTAGTTAGGCAGCCAGTCTCATCTATGAAACTCAGTGGTGGTTTAGAAGAAATGCAGGATAGTTTGCCTATCTAAGGAAAAAGCCAGTGGGTACATTTGATTATTTTTTCTTTCTTTGTATGCTGTTTCCAGAATCCCAGTTTTACTGAATATTCAGAACCCTTTTGCCCTAAAAGTAGAGACTTGGGTGAGTAAGGACTAATTTTTCAACAAGTAGACAAATATTGGACTAACTGGTGGAAATAATAAATTACCCTCAGAAAGTGATTTCATTGCTCTTAAAAGTAAAACAGCACCCTAGGGAATTTCACAGAAATGACTCCATTTTCTTATCGCTCCCTGTAGTAGCCATTTGATCCCACTCTAGGGTGGACTGGGGTGCAAGTTTATTTTTAATAAACGAGTACCTACATAGTTTCTCTGGGAAAACAGGCAGAAAAGTGAGTATTGGGGGAAATCACTAAGATCTCAAAGAGTAATGATTACATTTTAGTTCTTTTCTTCAAATAAAACTTGCTTGTAGGAAGTGCCTTGGAAGGCTATTATGTTTTTTTCAAGGTGTTTAATGAGTACTCATTATTTTGACCATTTGCAGTTTCCTGTTTCTCAGATTCCAACTACATAATCCAGTTACAGTTTGTGGATCTAGTTTGAAAAAAATCCGACAGGGGAACGGAGATATTTAATGCTTTTGGTCTTTGGGAAAAAGAACCATTTGACGCATCCAGAGTGTTATTCAGAAGTGAGTCTCTGAAATCAGGCTGTCTTCATTAATTTTCTGTCTGTCCATTCTAGCTTTGGGTTCTAGAACGATGATTTGACTATTTTTTGATTAGCCTCTCTGAACCTCCATTCCTCATTTGTATGACTGTCTGTCTCATAGGGTAACAGAGGGGATTCGAGGAGATAGTGCATATGAAATGTTGGAATATAGCAGCTGATACTGTCATGCTGCAAACACAAAAATGGTGATCTCATGTCAGTGCTGGTAGAACATCACTCAATAGATGGAACCAATACATTTGCACTCCATGTGTGGCTTTCTCTCTAACATCACGCACATGCAAACCACTCCTCACACACATTACTGAACTTTCTTTCTCTGGTGCACAGACATTTTCACCGTGTTATGTTAAAAAGTTTATATTCTCTTTTAAGATGTTTTTCTTTTATCTGCCCAGTGATAATCATTTCCTGTACTCTATCTATGACATCATATTCAAAATATGTTAGTACTTGGTCTTTCTGGCTTCAAGCCAATGCGACTAGCCTGGAGTTTCTGAAATCAAAACACAGATTTCACAAAACCATTCCGAAGTTTGGGTATGAGATACTGTTAAATTCAGTACCTCAAACTGGGCATTTAAAACACAAACTACTACCTACCACTTGGATGAAGTCCAAATTCTCTGCACTTTCTGGTCTTCTTGACTGGCACCCACATTTGACCTTCCAAATTTATTATTTTTCTTCATCTGGGGTCTCTGGGCCTTATCTCTTTAGGGTTTCATGGGTCCTTCCAAGTGCCTGGAATTAAAACAGTACAAATGTATTAACTATTGTTACAGTCCTATTATCTTGTTTTGAAATTTTGACTTTTTTCTCTTTAAAAAAAGTGGAATAAATTAAACTCATATGTGTAAACATCTTGTTGTCTCCCTAGTGTAAGAAACTGAAAGAATAAGTAAGATCCAAAATCTACTATAGCTATTGTGAAAGGGAAAGAAACTGCTCAAAAGGAAAGAATAACTGGGATGGAGGAAAGGAGAAAAGAAGGAAGGGAAAAGAATATATATATATATTCACTGAAAAGGATGGTTTGTGCTTATATTGTCTGATCAATTTTGCATACCTATATCTTATAATCTGAGCAACTACTTTGAAGATAAAAATGCACAATATATTAACCATTGTTAATTTCCTATTCTGTTTTGAAATCCTGTGTCATTGATTCTATTGCTTTTTTTCTCTTTAAAATAAAAAATAAAAATTAAGTTAAATTAAATTAAATTAAATTTTAAAATGTAAGTTTTCGCTTGTTTGGGCTTTTTTCTTCTTTCTCTCTCAAAGGAAGACTTACTAAATTTCATCAGATACTCAAAGTGAACTTTCACCTAAGAAAGATTAAAAATCTTTATATTGCCTCTACCCTCCCTTTAGTCCCCCAACACCGGCAGTCCTATTGGTGTCTGTAGTGACGTGTTTGTCTTTGTCCCAAGATCTTTTTTCACATTATTTAATATTTCCTGCTCCCTGAAATGCCATCCTTACTTTATCAGAGTTTTACATCATCATTTGTTCCATGGCCACCTCTCTAATTTTTTATTTATCCTCAATCACCTTGAAATTATTTCTCTAATGTCCTTTCTTTCAAATCAATTATTTTATCCACCTAAAAGTATTTTAAAATGAAGCTAGGTTGGCTTCAGAGAACAAATAATTCTGTCACAGTGAAAATAAAAGCCAAAGACTGGTGATATCAGAAGAGCGAGAGAGGACGGGTACAGACTGAGGCTGTAATCCTATCCTGGGGTGGAGAATAGGAGACACCAGAAAAGCAGTGGAGACAGAGACAGGGTCTGGGCTCGGCTGTGGAAAAGGAGAAAATGCTCTTGTGGGAGAGGAAATGATCACAGAGTAGGAGTGAGAGAGAGAAGGGAGATAGAAGATAGACTTTCAGAAACTTACGGGGTATTGGGCGAAATACAGGACAGGCTGCAAATGAAAATGGAGCTTTGAAAGCTCAATAAAAAAGAAGTGGGGATATTAAATGCAGAGTCTAGAGGTGGTACAAGCTGCATGTTTTAAGAAGAAGGTGTGGAGAAACAGCAGGATATTTTGGAATTGGGGCTTGAGAGCCTGGACAGACACCTTGAAGTGGGTAGAGGCAGCAATTTTGTGTGTGTCTCAGTGGAAGGGATATGAAAAATAATAAATGGGGCTTGTTTTATTGCTATGGAAAACTCCTTCCTTAAATGTGACATAGAAATCTGAAGTGCCAACCTCACCCTTGGCAGACAGAGAGAGAGAGAAAGAGGGGGAGAGAGAGAGACTACAAACAATCCTTGAAAATGCCAATTTGGCTCAAATGGTGAAGAGGAAGGAACTCAGGATACCCTGACAGTCTCTCATAGGTGTGGGCAGTGGTTTTCCAAGGGTCAGGCACATAGAGACCTCTTGGAGAACTTGTTTCAACCACTTCTAGGCTCACCCTCAGAGTTCGTGATTCAGCAGCTTTAGGGATGGGCTGCTTGCATTTCTAACAAGTTCCCAGGTCTGCTGAGGCTGTGGACCGGGAATCACACTTTGAGAACCACTTGGCTAGGAAAACTTGCCCATGCCTTTTAGAGACTGATAAAAGTGCTCTCAAGTTCATTCCAAGCAATAAATCACTGTGATATAAAAATGAGGCAAGTGAACGTGCTCTTTCAACTCTAAACTTGCATCTCAGTATAAAACATTTTAAATGTGAAATGAAAAACATCTAAAGTTGCTATTGATTCTCATCAGTGCAATAGTTCAAAAAGAAAAGAATCAAGATTTCAGTCTCTTCTCTTGGTTTTCTGCTTTTATATGGATTCTTAGTTTGACTTCCCTCTGATACACGATAATTTAAGATTCAGTCTGTGGTGGCCTTTATGGCCTGAGGGAGAGTCAGGCAGATTTTCTTCTGTAACCTTGAGTTCAGTACAACTTTAGAAGTATGTGGCGCCCACGACTTTCTCTCCTAGGCAGCCCAGGGTGAGATGGTCAGTGATGCAGGAGGTGACTGCTGGGGGGAGGACACTTAGGAGAAGGATGGGACCCATTTCTGTGGCAAAAGAAGAAAAAAAGATCTCTGAAAACGCACAGTTAACTGTATCAGAAACCACTTCTCTTTGAAAATTTTTCATGATAAATTCATACAGTGTGCAAACCTCCATAGTTGTTGGCAGGGCAAACAAGAAACTTTTAAACATTAGCATAAATTTCACATTTTTCATCGTTCATACTGGAAAGAGTTGTCCTTGCCTTTGATAAAGGGTTCCAGGAACTGAGGCAATGATTAAAAGAGTCGTTTAATTGTGAGAAGGGAAATAGTCTAATTAGTAACTAATAAAAATAAACAACAGAAAGGATTTTTAACACTCCTTGTTTTTAGCAACCTGAGTATGCTATTTACTATCACTGTTTGTACTTGATGCTTCCTCTGTAGAAAAAAAAAAGAGATGCAATTAGAATTAAATAAGAATTAAATACTGAGTGCGCAGGGTAGATATGCTAGGTAAAATACAGTGTGCCAGTCAAATTCATATTTCAGATAGGCACTGAATAATTTTTTTGTGAGGGACATATTTGTACTTCTGAAATTCAAATTTAGTTGACCATCTTGTATTTTATTTGCCAAATTTGGCAATTTGACTTAAGGAAAAGTTTTTTGAGGAGCAGATTAATATTTGAGGCTGAGTCTTGCTTGTGCCATCTATGTTGAGATTCTTTAAGGAGGGAGGTACAAATTCCCAAGGGCTATTTATGAATCTATGCTAATTTAAGAATTCAGACTCACTGTTTTGGAAAAGGCAAAAAAAAAAAAAAATCAAGGCCAATTTCACAAAAAACATGAGACCCGTTTTTACCATTTTTATTACAGTCGGCTGATATTGTCAGCTGGACATGCGCTGTGTCAGTTGAGTAACACACAGGCCACCTTTGTGTTAGCTGTGCCCCCTTTCAGTACCTCTTTGAACAATAATTATAACTATTGGTGGGGAATATCAATTTAAAGGTCAAGTGCTTTCATAAAAAAGTGATTATTCAGTATTTCATACCTTGAACCAAAGCGGACACCAGGGTTTTGCTGTATCTCTGTCTTTCGAGCAGCAGATATATGCTGAGCAATGGATCGCTTAATTATGTGATTATCTGTCTTCAGGGAGGATATGTGAACATGAATAGGAGCCGCCAGGAGAGGTACACTGCTTTCCTTGTGATCCTTAATCTATATCTATAGCCATTACAGGTTACAAGTTGACTTTTAAAACAAATATCTAAAATATAAATTACTTTTACAATGCAAAGTGGGCATTTTGGTGCTAAAAAGCTCCTAGTGCTGAAAAATGGACGCATTACATGAGTGCAGCTCCCAGCTAACATCATTCCTTCCCCATTTGTTTTTATTTTTAGTGATCAGCTGGTCTAGAAAAGGAGACAGGGGAGGGCCCAACCTCCTAATTAACCAAGGTGGGGACAAAGGCTACGCAGTTAACCTTTCCAAGTGAATCACCAAGTGTAACAATAGAAAGGAAAATCGCTTCGTAGTGAAGCAGAATTGTAGGAAAATCTCATAGAGATTCTGAGGCACCATGAAAACCAAAAGACGGGGGAGGTTAAGCCCATCTAGCTAAACTCCATCAATCTCTTTGTGTTTTTCTTAGTCGTCTGGGGTTCAGTGTTGAGAGGGGGTTCAGTGTGCAGAGAAAAATTCAAACTCAAATGATGTTGTAAGTTTATAATCACTGGGAGGCTGGGGTGAGCAGCAGTAACACCTAAGGTAGCCAGTGAAAGTATAACTAGGTGTAAATAGCAGTCCTTCCTCGGGTCCAGTTCCAAACAAGATGCTTGGCAAACCATTCCAGTGACCTCCCACTTTGGAGGCTAGTTTAGCTTCAAGTCTGTGTATTACAATGAGACATTGGGAAGTAGGTTCAGAGGACAGGAAAAGAGAAACTCGGTGCTAGACAAAGTTGTAAAGTTTACGTTCTATCTTTTGACCACGGGACTCTAATTAGGTGCTTAGTTCTAAAGAAGGTTCAGTGTTTCTGCTTCCAATGGTACCTAGTGACTTTAAATATCAAGTTCAGTGTCAGTTTCTAAATGTAACGTTGAACCCCACCATCCCCAATTCCATTCTTGTTAGAATGAAAATCATACATATATATATATACATATATATGCATATATCCTTCTATATATCAGAGTCATCTAATTAATTTCATACTCCCATGATCTTATTTGCAAATGCAACATTTTTGGAAAAAGGAAAATTTGCCAAGGAGCAGGAAAACTTTCTCACAAAGCTGAAAGTATTTTTATGATCCAAAGATGAGCACCAGAGACACTAAAATAACTCACTGTGTGATGATTGCCAAGAGAGCCTTGTTTTGAAATCCCTGTGCCCTCGATTACATCATGCCAAGTGAGGAATCCACCTTTAGAAACAATAGATAAGGCATTTG
>RJWM01037376.1:0-17517 GCA_004363535.1 Dasyprocta punctata
ACTGAGCTAAATCCCCAGCCCTATTTTTTGAGACAGGGTCTCACTATGCAGTTCAGGCTGGCCTTGAGCTCATTTTGTAGTGCAGGCTGGTCTCAATCTCACAACCATCTTTCTGTCTCAGTCTCCCAAGTGCTGGGATTACAGGCTTGAGCCACCATGCCTCGCTCGTGAATGACCTTCTTGTTCCATATTTACCTGGGCCATTTATCTACAGGGGAAAAAAAGAAAATTAAAAATACCAAGTTTCATAATGTAACTATTAGTAAGTTGGTAGATGACAATGAAACAAAAGTGTGAGTGCTCAGAGCAGCACGGGGTTAGTCAGTAAAAATCTATTTAGATGCTAGGAATTGGCTATTTTCACAAAATCCAAAAAATTTTCACATGTTGAACATTGTGACTTTGAGTAAAAGGCTGTCCGAAAGATTCTATAGACATCCCTGTATATTTAGTTAGATAGTTCAAGGGTATCACTTGAAGAATCCAAAACTTTACTATGCAGTGGCGTGTTTCTGGTTCGCTTTTGCTTTTAACTCTCCTTTCTTGTTTCGTCGTTTGTTTTGATCTATTTGATTCTTCCTTTATTTACTTCTTTCCAGTATGCTGTGAACTCAGAAACCTCTAATGCAACATTGAAAAACATCTGTGCAGAGTGTGATTGGAATTTTTAGGGGGAAAGTAGAACTTCAGTTTTAGCTTATTTGGGCACCAGAGAGGTTTTGCAGTTTTGAAGTACTGATTTATCTGTTTACACCTTGAATTACTCACTGCACATAAATATGCATATAATAAAGTGATGGTAAATATGTCCAACAATAAAAAATCAGGAGTAGGACCATATAAATAAGAACCAATATTGAGACTTCTTGGCAACCATACCCCAAAGATAGATTTAGTTATGATTTTTATTATGATTCAAGCTAATGTATGAGAGTCTTGGAAGGATATCTCACAGTAAGCTTCATATATCTTTTAAAATATCTTTTCTTAAGTCCAAGAATATGATATAGTAGGATTGAAATTACTATTTTAGTATTCCTTTCAATAAAATCATAACCATCATTAATAACTAAATAATTGTATTAAAATATTGTGATTCAAAGAATGGAATACAGAAGTTTGCTCTGTAGAGTCTTAACCAATGGGTCAGAAAATAGTGACAAAACTTATGTGATTAGGAGACTCAAGTTAATTTTTGCTGTTATTCCCACATTCATGTTAACTACAACATTCTGATCTAGTCCTTCAGTTTCATGACTAATATGATATCGAAGCTTCTACAAATGCTTACAAAGATCAAAATAACATCCTCTACCATTATAGTGGATGCCTACATGCAATGACTGGTTGATCACATATAAGAAGGTCAGCCCCTGCACCTCAATTTGTGACAACTCTACTGTGTCCGTCATAGAGCTCTCAGGGGTTCAGTGGAGGCCTTGTGGTGGCTACTTCCCTACCACTTTCTTTCTCTGCTCAGTCTTTACTTTCATCATAGTGTTAATCTCAAGATCACTCCCTCACAAACCATCATGCCATAGCACAGGTCACCTCGTGCCAGCCACCAAGAATTTTGTTCAAGGAGAACTGCAGTCCAGTTTGAAAGACAACCCCCAACTGTGCACATTACACAGACAAGCAAAGGGGCAAATGAACATTCAGTAAAGAATGCTATTATTTCAGAAGAAGGAAGCTTCTGAGAGCTGGAGTTTCCAGGAAAGCATCCCAGAGAAAACTTCTCCTAAATGTTTGCTCCTTCTGTCCAAGGTACCTGCCTCAAAAGCAAGGCTGTGTCAAATATGCATTTGCAATAGTATGTGTTTGTAAGGGTATTCAGCAATCCAGGGGGTCATGTCTTATGTGCTCTTCTTCCTGGGTCCTCTTTCTGAACCCCAATTATCTTTATTAATATCATGAAGTTGCAAGTAATCAGTTCTGTCTACTGTAGTAGATCCCTGTTTGGTTGGTGCCTTTCTTTGTGGATTACTTAGCTTTTCCTTTTAAAAATCAGTGTGCACTCATTTGACTAAATAATGCTCTTTTGACAACCATCTCTTATTCTGAAATGTGCAATATTTCATAGCTTGTTGTTCTGCTTCTTCTCTACCTGCACTGAAAGGTGGTTTCAAAGGAAACCTGGAGGTCTGTGATTAAAACAGTACAATGATAAAGTCCTGGCATTCATTGTGTGGTTTCATACATATGTTGCAACACTAAATTGTCAACACCCATACTGACTGTCTTTGTTAGGGTTTGGCTAGCAGCAGACCCTAAAACTGTGAGGATTTGAGAGCAGGTTTATTAGGGTGCTATTTCCTGGTAAGAAGAGAGAAGGAAAATGAGAAGAAAAGTCAAGCAATGAAATGTATTATCAAGCAACTCACACTGTGGGAGACTGGAACGTAATCCGACTGGGGAATTCTGGCAGCCCACATAAAATATATACCTCACCCTTAACCCACCTAACAGCAGGGAAAGATGGGTGTGTATATACTAACTTCTGTCAGTCATCCCTAAGCTGCGGTCCCCTTGGACATTAACTCCTTAGCACTCTGGTCTCCCATGTGCTTGAGCAAAGCAGGCTCTGGAAGTCAGAGAATGCAGTTAAGCTAAATAAATAAATAAAATGCATGTGCCAGCAGTCAGGTTTATGGGCACTGAAGTGCCAAAGACCAGGGGATATGGCTGAAGGCCTGAAGCAGCAGGCACAATGACTGCAAGTCAACACAGTTACTGCAATCACGAGGTGCTCCTCGCTCCTCATGCAATCAGTCATCAATGCCTGCTGATGTTGCCTCCCCTTTCCCTGCTCTTTTTGCTGCCTTCCTGTTCCATCTGCTTTTTTTTTTTTATGCATCTTAAGACACCTGAGAGTTCTTGCCTCTTAGCTTTGGTGTAGGTTGGAGGTTGTGCCCCTTTGCTGGATTGTGTTTCCACTTCCATATTCCTATTAAAGTCTTTCTTCACAGCCTTCTCTCTCCAACATGCTTCATGCACATTTCTCCTGTAGTTTGTGAAACATAATTTTAGCCCCATTTTAGTGCTTTTCAGAATCTCCCTATTAAAGTTCTGTTAATAGTCATCTCTCTTTCTCACTAGATTGTGAGCTCCTAAAAGCCAGGTGTTGGCATTCAGCCGCTACAGCACCCACTGCTGTGCTGCATGTAGAGTGGGCATTTGATAAACGCATGTTGGATTATTAAATTGAATAATTTAAATCCAAAGTAGTTTGGAGTAGATCCTGTTTTGAGGGGGCCACCAGATTCTGTTACCTGGACAGGGAAAACATATACTCGATTTTTCTAACAGCTTGCATTCAAGCTGTCATTAAAATTAAAGTCCTTTATTATACGCCTTTATTGTTGCTGAAATAATACTCCCTGTGCCTTGGAGCAGTAGCTGTAACAACCTCCCTTAGTTATAATTTTGTGACATCAGACATCAGGCAGTTGGGAAATTGCAAGTGCTGTAATATAACTTTACATACAGTATATCATTACAAATGAGAAAACGGGGCCTGGGGGCAGGGATGCTCCGCAATGCACTTTTCTGAGAAGAACGAAAAGTCAGTGGAATGACAATAAATTTCTGTGAAAAGCATTTTTGGCTTAAAAAAACAGATCGTGACCATTTAGTTACCTTTTAATAATTTCAGTTAAATTCTGCATGGCAGCATGCTATAATAAAACAAATTTCTTTCTTCCTCTCTGCCTCTCTATCTCTTATACACACACTCACACACTCATACAGACACACACAGCCACACACACACACACACACAGTGTGCACACACAGCATGCACATGAGTCTCCAAGAGCACATTGCTATGTTTTGCTTGAAACACTCACCATTTTCTCCCTGCCAATTCCTGTGTCTGCACACTTCAGTAAACTAAATGTAATCTAAGGGAGTGAGGAAAACAGCCTTTAGGGGGGAAGGGAACAAGGAGTGTCTCCCTTCAGCTCTACTGAAGTCATATTTGGAAAGGGGAGAGGGACAGCCTCCTGGGACTTGGAGTCAAGGCCCAGGACTATGGGTGAACCTTACTGGCAATGCTCTGAGTCACTTCCTCTCTACAGAACCACACTGTCCCCCTCTCAGACAGTGATATCACAGGGATCAGGAGGCTGTGTAAGAGACACCCCAAATGGTGGTGTCTTCAACTAATATAGGAGTATTTTGATTCCTTATTACTTTTAATTTTTTATTTGAAAAATCACATCTTAGAAGGAGGCAGAGCAAAGGTGATACAAGAGATCCAGGATCATTAGGGACCTAGGACCCTTTTATTAGCTTTCTCTGTTGATATGCTTTTTACTTTCAGTGTTACCTCCTGGTCATAGATGGACCCTGAACTTGATCCATTGCCTCTGCTTTCCAGGCAGGAAAAAAAGATTTTAAAAGATGAAAAACAGTGAAGATGAAAAACAGTATTCTTTAATTGATTAGCATCTTTGCAGAGTCCACTTAATTACTTTCTCATGCTATTGGCTGTCTCCATCAATGAAAAAGAAATGCATTTTATGGCTGGGCTCCTTGGTTAGGGCTTTCTTTGCTAAGAAAGAAGAGGAGAATGGATGTTGGGTAGATAAAATGCATGTTCTACATGATAGTGATTCTATTAGACGCTATGCCAACTGGACAGTAAGAGAGAAGGAACAGCATGCCTTAAGCGTGTAAACAGTCTCTGTGAATTCCCTGTTTTGTTATTGATACGATTTTGTTCACTCAGAGAGAGAGTGGGCAAAGATAGTGTGAAGGAGGGCTGACATTTCCTTAAGTATTGGAATCTTGACTTGATGTGGCTTACGTCTTTCAGCATCTGGAATAATGGGATAATTTGTACTAGGCTTTCTGTCAGCACAGCACAAACCCTTTATTAACAGGACTGAAGTTCACCCTGAGGGCAAGGTTGATCTGGAAGGAAGCAAGTGTCATTATTTTCTTTCTTCTGACCGGAGTGATCTCTTTGTTCATTCTTTCAAAAGGAGTTGAGTTAAATCTACTTTTAAACTCTTAGGGTTTCCTTATAAAAAGAAACAGCAGGAGGAGGAGGAGCAGAAGAAGAAGGAGGAGAAGGAGAAGGAGAAGGAGAAGGAGAAGGAGAAGGAGAAGGAGAAGGAGATTTGAGCTGTCTTCTATGGCAGTGGAGGCCAGCAGTTTCCATGTTGAATTTTGGGCTCATAGACAAAGTACAGCCTAGACCTTGGGATTGCAGAGGTTCTGGTCACCAGCCTCAGTAACCTCTGTGAGAGGGGATTGCTCATAGGTTTTTGTTAGGATGATCAACTGTTCCTTTCAAGTTTAGAATTTCCCATTTCACCTTTGAGTAAGGATTCGTGGTTCTCAGGTTCCTAATCCTGCTCTTCCTGACCTTCCAAACCTCAGCAAACATATTTTTTCAAAAAAGAGGCCATGGAATAATACACCACCTAAGATAGCAGAGGAGAGCAGTGCATGTGTGGGGCCCTCAGGACACCATGACTGGGTAGTTCTTGCTTCTAAGGAGGTAAACTTTGCACATCTAAGTCTTACATAGGTCATCAGCCATTCAATCCATAAGCCACGCACGTGTTGATAACCTCAGCCAAAGAGTTGCTAGTCCTCATATTTGATCTGTCATGTCTAATATGTTCTAAGTGGGATACAACATCTGGTTCAATAGCGCAGCCCTGTTCAAGATATAGTCCTTAAATTTTAAAATTTGGAAGTATCATTGTATCTTGTTCAAATACTGTTATATATTAAATGAGAATTTTTGAAAACCTTTGTTAATGAACATATAGTAAAAAGTAAAGTAAGTGTGTGTGTGTGTGTGTGTGTGTGTATGTGTGTGTGTGTGTGTGTGTGTTTTACTCAATTCTGATTTATCCTGAAAGGTCCATAGAAAAGAATATCTATCATTGTTAAAGAGCTTATAGCATTTTATTTTCTCCACATAAGGAAAGTTCAAAGTTGACAGTGAGTACACTTGAAGAGTTGTAATATGATGTCAAAGCGAAGGAAATTTGGCAGGGCAAACTAGACAAGGCTTTCCAAAGAATCTTGGCCCCCGTCATCAATTCGGTGACCTTACCTGAAACAAAATCCTGTGTGCTTTGTCATTCTGTATACCCAGGAGATTTAAGCAGTAACTGATGTTGTCCGCCGAGTGAGTGCAGTGCACGTATCGTGCACTGTGTTCTTGTCCATGCTGAGGAAGCATGTTTCCTACTGAGACAGCCTTTCATGGATGTGTCCTGGTCTTTCCCAGAACATGGTGTGTGGGGCAGAAATAGGAAGATTGTAACTCTTTACAATGCTTGGAGAGCATTTAAAAACTGGTCTTTTTAAGTAATATTTTCCATGAATAATATTTCCTTAAAGGCTCTAGAGACTATTGTACATATTCTTGGCCCATGTGAATGTAGGCACTTGATAGGGAATGATACCGCAAGTTTCTAAGATTATTTTGACTATTCCACTCATTCCATAATATATTTACCTGGAAGAGCTTTTTGTTACATTCATCTACCCATTCTCTGACAGTCAAGTCCAAAACGTATGTATTTTCTAAACATGGAGATAACATGCAACCTATTAAAAATTAAGGCAAGTTTTTACTAGTGTGGAAGATATTCTAGTACATGTTAAGTACCAAAGAGTGGACCAGGTTGCATATCATTTATAGCACACCTCTTTCTAAAGGATGAGTGGGTAGGTAGATGGATAGGTGAGCAGATACATTATAGAGACTTGGTGCGACTCCTGGGAAACAAAATCATTTTCAAGAACTTTCAGTAGGAGATTTCTTTCCTTAGAAGGGACTATTAAGAAGGAGAGGATTCTCATTATTCATTCTTAAATTCTATTTGGTTTAAAAAAAAAGTAACAAGATTTATTTAAGTGGTGATATATATGTGGAGCCATTTTTATTTTCTTTACACTTTTCTGTATTAAAAAAACTCAAACCTGTGTTATTTTTAAAGGTATACTTTCCATGTTTTTTTTATTTTTGTTAAGGATTCTATTTGAAATTCACAGAAATTGCTTTAATTCATCCACTACAAAACAAGGCCTATAGCAATAATTGCATGACATTAAAGTCTTATATATATAGTTGTTCACATAGAAAAAAATGTTAAATGCAATTAAACTTTGCCATATGCATATGATGTGCCTAAATTAAATTATAACAAATGAATCCCTGGTTTTCATTACGTGTACATGAGTGTTCTGCAGGACTAAAAAAAGAAAGAAAAAAAGCATTTTCTTGAATCCAGGACAGCTATTCAAAGACCAAATACATGACCTCTGAAAAAATTCCTCTTTGTCCTATGAATTAACCAGGTACTAAAAATTCTAATCAAACTTATAAACTACCTGGTTTATAAACCACACAATTATATTAGCAATGTAACTATCTTTACCTTCCCAAAATTGCATAAATATGAAAAAATCCAAATTCAAGGGCTCAAAGTTAAAACAGAAATAATGTGACTTTGAATAAAAAAAATAAATTCACATAAAATGAAATTTAGATTCTATTTTTATTAGAATAAAATAGAAATATTGGAATTATTACTAAGGATGCTGAGATGTGCTTTTATGTACTTATATTTAAACAAACCTAAATGACATATCTAATATGTAAATAATGAAACTGACATTTATTTTTCTAATTCAATTGGCAACTTTTAAATATATCTTTTATTTATATTCATTAGAAGTAAAATTACTTTATTTGGTTTTGTAGGAAACAACTATGCCACAAATGTTAATGTTCTAAATAAATATCAAGTGATCATTTGGGTCACAAGAAGCAAACACTTTCCAGCCCCTGCAGTATTTTATTACTTTAGGTCAAAGGCCATCTCAAGGCTCAGGACAAAGTACAGGCAGTGTA
Organism: Dasyprocta punctata; assembly: GCA_004363535.1. Taxonomy (NCBI): domain Eukaryota; kingdom Metazoa; phylum Chordata; class Mammalia; order Rodentia; family Dasyproctidae; genus Dasyprocta; species Dasyprocta punctata. The sequence goes on from RJWM01037376.1 coordinate 7,886, forward strand.
TTTTCAGAGCAGGTATAAATGGGAAGGAGTTTCTAAGAAGGGATATATGTCATATTTTAGCAGTACTCCCATAAAGGATTATAAGCAAGCTAGTCTTATGATGGGCAATTGAAGCTATTCTGATAGAAAAGAACACACCTCTCCACACTGTAGGACTAGTCAGTTGTGCTTCATCAAGCAAAGATGTGTTGAGTTGTAGCAATTAAGGGATTAATGACTTTTCTGTAAATACATACTCTAGGCATAATTCTAATACCCAATGTTTCGTGTGCCTATATATTTATAAGTTGTACATCTCTGTCCTTTGCTCATATAATTAAAAGTAGACACACCAACATTTAAAACAGTCACTGTTAGCTAATACCCATGGGAGTTTGCAGAGATAATTCAGTTTTCAGGATACATTTCTAAGTGGAGATGAGGTCATAGTCACTCAACGTGATGCTTCCCTTCCTCCACCCAGAATGCGTGAAGTGTGTTAAATCTCTTCTGTGCACTTCCCCAGTTGACTTCCAGGTTGCACCTCTGTGCCAGCCCTGGTGGTGCCAAAGAAAGGCAAAGAAAGAGATCTAAGTGCTTGAGACAGGAAATTGACAGCAACCTGAAAGTATTCTCAGCTGCAGGTTTATTCAGCTGATCTAAAGGGCTATGAGCAAGGCACCAACATTGCCTGCTGGAGTCTGTGTTTTCCCTTTTAGGAAAAACCTCATAAAACTTGAGACATGGCTATATTTTATCTATCTATCTATCTATATATATATATATCTATATATATATGGAGAGAAAAAGAGAGCAATAAGTATATATATACATATACACATATATGCATATGTTGATATATGTATATATTGCTATACATGCATATACTTGTGTGTGTGTGTGTGTTATAATGCAAACACATACATCTGGTTCAGACACGATAAAAGCAAATCAATCCTACATTGTACAATTCAGGTCAGTTAAATAAATGAGAGGAGACATTGTTGTTTAAATATTCCACAGTGAGTCATACAGCTGAATAGTTGGGCTTTTATTCTGAGCCTCACTGTGTATTGTGCAACTCTAGAGGTAAGCGTGACATCTATTCTCCAGCAATCCCTGTGTCCCTAGAGGGTCTTGTGGTTTAGGAGGTGCTTTCATGTGCACGATGGTTTTGAATCCTTACAAAGATGGGAGATTTGCGCTGGGGTTATGGCTCAGCAGCAAAATGCCTGCCTTGCCGATGTAAGGTACCACTCCCCAAAATGTGAGATTTACAAGGGAGTTATTACTCCAATTTTCCAGTTGAGAAAACTTAGACCAAGGACGAAAAAGGTGGGTAAATCACTGCTATTGGTATCAGGATATCTGGATACTGCCCCTAGTTGTACCTTGAATGTTGTAGAGATACGCATTTTTCTCCCCTGGGTCTCAGTTCATTCATGTGAAACATGAGGAAATTGACAGAATTACTATAAATTTTTGAGTATTCTGGAATGCAGATCCTGGGCATGAATCAAAGACTTGAATCTCCTCGTGCTTTCCCCCCTACCCTCAGATATCACAGGACCCTCTTTAGCACCCATAAACTCAGTAGGTAATATACAGAATAAATTAATATACGTGACTGTAGATTGAAATTGGTATTAGATTAAAAGCTTTAAAAACATACAATCCATGTATTAATATAATTATATTCATATTTTGTTCACATATATATACATAATATAAATATATGCATGCATTTATAGTATAGTTACATTTTTACTTGGAAAATATTTTAAGCTAAAATCTAACTATAGGGTATTAATAATAATCAATTTACAGTATTCCATTGATAGTAAATTTACACAGTCTTTTGACATACCAATAAAACTCTATTTTCGCAACATCGAGTCTATTTTATCTCATCCTACCTGGGCTTGGCGGTGCAGGCCTACCTATGATCCCAGCATGCTGCGAGGCTGAGGCAAAAGAATTTCAAGTTTGAGCTCAGCCTGAGGAACTCCATTACTTAGCTGGAAACTTTCAAAATAAAAAATAAAAAGGGCTGTGAATTCAGCTCAGTGCAAAGGCTCTGTCTTCAATGTCTCACACGAAAAAGACAGAATATTTTATTTTGTATAATAGAATTGATATCTTGGTCTCATAACACTTGAGGGTTTCTTTCTTCATGAAAAGTGCATCATATTATCTTGGATCATATTATGTATCAAATTTTAATTTAGAGAGTTGGTTATTATCAAGGAATGGCACTCAGTGTTTCTGAATGCACGTCCTTAGAATACTGAATTGGCACTGAATCATTTTGTATTAATTGTGAATTTAAAATGGTTGAATTAGCTATGAGTCACTTTGTATTAGTTGTAGATATGTGTATGTTTTAATACAGAACATGTTATTTTCCCCCTATGTCTGTTTTTCTCTCCTGATGGATATTAATGACCTGGCTCTCATACTTCATTGTCAGTGCTACGTTATTTCTATTTTAAAGGTTTAATTGTATTCATTATTTTGACCTGAATATTGGTCTGGAATAATTCAAAAATTGTAGCTGTTTATCTGGGTATGAAAAATCTTCCAGCAATTTGCCAAATCCTCTTTTTCACAAGAGGGAGCCTTTCTGTCAAAAAAAAAAAAAATCAAACACATAAATAGATTTTCTCAACTGATATCATAGATCTAGGAAGTTATTAGGGTAAAACATGGGCACCTCAAAATACTGTGACTGCTCAGTATGCAATGAGGACCTAGGCTGCCACCATGAACACTGACAGCTTCATCCTTGGAATTAGGGTAATCTCTGAGATTTACAGCCCCTTGGAAGTTCTGTTTACCAGCTTGGTTCCATTTGCTCTCATCCTTCAGTGTTGCCCTAGTGAGTGCTGGGTGGACCCCTTACTTATTAGGGTGGTACAGTCACTAGATCGCAGCCACAGAGCTGAGCTACTGCGCTGTGCAACATAAATGGTCATGATTATATTAACAAATACTTACATCATAATGCTACCAAATAAAAGGCATCTTAGTTCTGAAAAGTGTTTCTAGTCATGCGCTCAATGTTCCCCGAGCCCCCGTTTGTACGTGGCTCCGTCTCATTTGTGTCAAGGAATACAGAGGTAGGGGAGTGAGGGCAGCCCGACTCCAAGGAGGAGAATCCTGTAGTTGTAAATATATGGGCTGAATTTTTTTACTTAGATATTTATTGGCTGTATGAACCTGGCCTTTGTTTCTACTTCATCTGTATGTGTGTGTTTGTGTGTGTGTCTGTGTCTGTGTGTGTGTCTGCGTGTGAAGTGGAAATAACTTCTGTGTTAGGTTGTAGCATGAATGAGACATTAAACATTTTGAATATTTTGAATATTGCACAGTACCCAGTGAAAGCAGAGACATAATAAGTAAGAGTAGTATTAATCAGCCAGGTGTGGTCGCACATGCCTGTAATCCTAGCACTTGGGAGGCTGAGGCAGGAGGATTGTTGCAAGTTCGAGACCAGCCTGGGCTACAAAGTGAGTTCAAGGCCATCCTGAACTGCATAGTGAGACCCTGTTTCAAAAAGAAAAAAATAAATAAAAATAAGAAAATATAAAACAGGAGTAGTATTAATCATGGTGGTGTTAACAAGCATGTGTCCTCAAAGGAGTTCGCATTTTGTTGGTACAATACATGAGCTCCCTGACATGAAAATGCTCCAATTTACTGATTAAACATCTGATAACTTATCTTGTCTTCCCATAGCACATTTTCTGGTTCATTTCTCCCTTTAGTTCACAGCAGCCCACATTCTCTGTCTTCTTCTGTGTCACTCTAGGTCCGTTCAGCAAATGGGGATTCTCAGTAGTTACTTCAATGGAAAAGGCTAATATGAGTAATTGATTATTTATGTGTTAGATAGTCACATAGACAAAAAGCAAATTGGGAGCTAAGGATGGGGAAACAAGATAAAGAGATTTGGGGCATCAAATCACAGAGTCACAAAGAAATGGCATAAAATTTAAGACTAGCTTCCTACCCCACTGGTTCTGATAACACCCAGGGGTGTTTCAGGGGACTCTTGCAGAGCTGCCTTCCTTAAACTGGTGCCCCTAACTCATGCTGGGAGAGCAGCAAAAGGGGAAACAGGAGCTGAGGCCACCTGCTCTGCTTGGTGGGGAGCTGCAGCTGAGGCCTTGCTAGAAGTATTGATAAGCAAAGAAAGGAGGAGCCAGGGTTTTCTCCCCTCCTCCTGCTGCCAGTTGCCTTCTAGCACCCCTGCAAGTAGAACCTAACAGGGAACCAGCTGTTCAAAGATGTCACGTCTCAGTCTGAGCCCCATGGAGCAGGGAGATAGAAGGATGGGCTGGGCCTGAGATGTAAGAGCTTGCCAACTGCACAGCTGGATTAGCAGAATAATTTCAGGTCTTGATTTGTGGGATGAAAATCCCTCCCCAAAATACTTAAGAGCACAATGACTCCTTTGACTTGCTGTAATATAATATGTTCACTTCGGAAAGACTCAATTCTTGCACACAAATGTTTAAATTAAATGTTTGTGGTTATAGTCTCAAATTTTCAGATTAAAACTTCTTCTGAAAAGAATTGCTATGAATTTTCCTACTTATTGCAGTATCATCAAAGACTACCTCCTCAGTAGAGAAGGTAGTGTATTTTTATTCCTTAAAAATTCTTAAAAGGAATAACATATCCCCATCCAATTTATATAATCCTGTTAGATATCATCAAAGAAAATACCTAAATATGAGAGCTATTTCTCACTTACTCCAGTGCATATTAATACGAACTTGTTAAACTGTGTTAGAAATATGACCATTGCCATTAGGAAATTTTTTATGTGATTAAAAATTTATTTTATGCTAGAAGTTATCCAAGATATGTGAAATAAGAGATATTTAGTTTTATTTGGTTTCAACTGAAATAGAGTGTGACATGTCTGTAAGATGTGGAAGATGAATTTTGGTAAAGAATGTACAAATTCATATTTTGTTCAATAAAAATTTATATTTCATAATTTCTTCTAATATTAAAAGTAGTATCTTCATGAAACTGTCCTATTCTTTTAACACTAATTAATGGTGTCTCATACTTGCCAGGCAATGAGGAATCAGCGTGAAAAGGACCTGCACAATCCTGGCATGCTGGGAAGACCTATTCCAGCAATGCCAAGGAGAGTTATAATGAGCAAATAATTATAGAAACAATGTAAAAGTGCTGTAAAAAATAAGCTGGGTTATTTTTTAAAGCGTTGAAGTGTATAGCATACAAGCTTTTTGAAGAGAGGCTGTTTGAGATAAGATCTGAAGGAGGAAAGGGAAAGCAGTAGCCATATAGAAAGTCTTCTAAACACAGGATCCTTGAAGGGAGAAACCCCTCATCATCTTCAAGGTACCACCACACAAGATATTGTAACTGCAACACACTGAGAAAAGAATGACTTTGAAGAGGTAGGAAATGCCAAACCATGAAGGATTTCATACGGTACAAATTCCAACAAAAATGGAAACAGGTATCAACTATGGCAGTCACGTAAGCCAGGATCCAGTATTAAAGGTCACTCTGGTAACTGTGGATAGATTCTCAGAAGTTAGAATAAAAACACAGGAAGATTAGAAGAAAGTCTGGATCTAGACAAGAGATAATGATGGTGACTTCAGATTTGATTTGGTTGTGAACCTCAAAGGGCTAACTGCTGACTTGACTATAAGAGTCTGTAGGGAAAGAAGTGGGGAAAAAGAACAAGAATGCTTCCTATGGATTAGATTAAGTGTGTCATTGTGAATCTGGTGAAAACAAAGAGAAGAATGAATTCTTGAAAGGGGGGAGAAAAGTGAATCCCACATTAGTCCATAGGATGTTTGAGAAACCAGTAGGATATTCAAGTAAGTGGTTGAATATCTAAGTCTGGAAAATACAGGCGAAGTCAAGAACAGTGACAGAAATTAGTAATTTATTTATTTTTGTTAATGTTTTTAAATTATATAAACTATAAAGCCATATGCCAAGATATATCCACTTAGGGAGATAATGCATAAAGAGAACATCTGCATTTCAAAGGACTGAGGCAGTAAAAGGAGCAAGTAAACACAACTGGAAGGTAGGAGGAAAGCTAAGAGAATGGATGTTGAATGAATAAAGGAGCAAACTGTCTTGTGGGAGCCAAGTGGGTTTACAGAAAAGTCCAAGGAGCTCAAGAGACGGAAGTGTTCATTGGCTTTGGCCACGTGGAGACTTACACTGACCTTCAAGTGAACAGTTCCATATCATATCAAGTTTTATGAGCCTATATATATTCAGAATTTTATGAGCCTCAGGTGGTTGATAGGAAGGAATAATAATCACCACATTTTTTTGTCAAGTCTAAGGAAGAACTGTCTGCTGACTTACCATATTTTCAGTTAGGGGATAATATTTGATATAAGTGGCTCTGAAAGGTTTTCCGCTTCTTCTGTGATTGGAATCCATAACTGAAAATTGATCCAGTATGGTCCTCAGAATGCTATCATCCTGTTTAATCTTTTTCTCTGGAGGGCACTCACTGAAAATGATGGCCAAAAATCATTTTAGTGCAATCAGCCTTGGGAAACTGTTAGTATGACCAGTGTAGGAAAAGCAAGTACTGTTTCATCTGAATAACCAAATTCTTTGGTTAGAGTAAAGTTCCTTATTTGACCAGTTACATCTTTATTCAGTGTCAATTTAAATCATTAAAAAGTTTAATAAAAAAATGAAGTAAAGCTTATTTATTCAAGGATACTCTACAGCAGAAAATCTAATGTCTGTGGATGTTATTAAATTATTTCCTTATTGAGGGTAAGCTGATTTTGCTGAGTGTTAGTTTAGTTGTCAGGGATACAGCATTTTTTTTTATGTGTTAATTTTTGTTTTTGTTACTGTGTTTTTGTTTGTTGGCTTTTTGTTTTTGATGGCAAAAGGCATTGCTGTCCTACTACATACTGGAACTGCTGTATTTTAAGTGTAGAGATATGGCCTTCATATTTTCACCTACACAGTTGGGCTTTACCATGTAGAGCCATAATATATGCACATATCTTTAATGTATATCTTTACAAAAAAAGTTAATGACTTTTTAAAATTTTATTTACTTTAAATCCAGTTTAAAATTTTTAAACTGTACATTATGTTATACAGCTTTCTTTTACTATAAAAATACCTAAGACAAACAATTTAAACGAAGGACAGCCACCAAATTTGGTGGCACATGCCTGTAATCCCAGCACTTGGGAGGCTGAGGCAGTAGGATCATTGCAAGTTCATGACTAGCCTGGGCTACAAAGTAGCTCAAGGCCAACCTGAACTGTATAGCAAGGCCTGTCTCAAAAAGACAAAAAATAAAACTAAAATAAAATATAAAATAAATTAAAGTCATTTTGACTCATAATTTTAGAGGTTTTAATTCCCTTAGCCCCTTCACTTTGGGCCAGTGGTGAGGCAGTTCACCAAGGAGACAGATGAATATGGTGACCGAGGAAGCAGAGAGAGAGGGAGAGAGAGAGAGACAGAGAGAGGAAAGAGAGGAAGCGGTGTGGCCCTTGTATCTTTGGTAAGGTAACAATCAAGTGACTAGACCTACCTCCTAAGTGTTCAACCACTTCTCAATGGCTTCATAGGATGGTGACTAAAACTTTTTACCACATGGCCTTTGGGTGACATTTAAGATACTCACAATAACAACATCCTTGTGTTGCTTGTCCAAGAAACCTCAGGCTGATGCCTTACAAATTTGTCTCCAGTTCCATATACACTGCACTTTTCTCAACACTTCTTTTAGTTATATCAAATCCAAGATGTCTGGAACAAACACTATTTTTCTTAATGAGGCTCTTCTTCCGTTGTTCCTTCTCACAATACAAGGTACCATCAAAGAAGTCAAGCCAAAATCTTGAACACTCATTTTTCCTTCTAGCATGACCTGTCATTGGCGAGATCTGTCTATTTTATCCTGCATCTACCCATTTATTGTCTTGTCACATTTCCAGTCCCAATTACCATCAACAGTAACCTAGACTACTGAAATAGCCTTCTCAATGGTCTCCATACATGGCCTTCAGATCACAAGAATGATGTTTTCAAAATCCAAATCTCAGCATATCATTCCTCTGTTTAATACCTTTCAATGACTTGACATTGTCACCGAGTTGTTGATCAAAATTCTTAACCCAGTGTGCCAACTTGCTTCTACAGGTTTCTTCTGCCTCGTCTTATAGTGCTCCGTTTGTCTCTGCCTGTCTATCTCTCCATCTCTGTCTTTCTCTATCTCTCTTTCTCTCTCTCTCTTACTCTCCTTCTCCCTCCTCTCTCTCTCTCTCTGTCTCTCTGTATCTCTCTCTCTTTCTCCCATCTCTATTTCAGACACACTGCCTTTCTTTTCTTTTACTTTCTGTCATGTGGATTAAGGACCCTCTCTCTTCTGTACTTATGAATGAATATGCTTACTTATGCTTGTGACTCCTACTCAAATGTTACTTCTGCATGAAGCCACCCTCAGATCTCAGGTTTGGTCCCGTTTCTTTGTAGTACTGGCTACGTTTTCTTCATAGCACTTTTAAAGATTTTTATTCATGTGCTGTGGTAAATGCTTGATGAATATCTATTTCTAACTGAATGCTATAAATTCCGTGAAGTCCTGGATCCTTCCTGCTTTGATTCACCTGGAATTTCCAACACATATTGCCAGTGTTATAAGAACACACAGTAGATATTTGTCAATGAATGATTGAACGAATGATCTTGAGTGTACCACATAAAAATACAGGCTGACTCACTGCATTCTATTACCAAGTGTGGAAAAAGAAAAAAACTCAATATTCCTATCCTACTGAGTTAATAGGACCTTCCTTGTATGGAAGACCATACATTTTAAGATTAAAGTTGATTTTCTATTAACTTACTATATGTGGATTGTCATGAAATTACTGTAAGAATATGAGGCTCTATAGAAAAGTAGTTATTTTCAGATGTGTTCCACAGTACTTGTTATTGTTCATAATTGTATTTGCCATCATTAGTAGCTTGTTAAATCACTCATGAGTTTTATTTAATTTATTTCAAATGAATTAATTATAATATATAATTGAAAATAGTGCTTTAGATATAGATTTGGAATAAACTTTACTACAAATGCACTGAGCAGGAGTCCAGGTTTTTCCCTTGTGTTCTTAAGCTTTTAATTCCTCTGTAATTCTTCAAATTGGATTTATCTTAATAATTTTGCAATGCAATTCTTTTTTTTATAATTTTTTTATTTAAAAGAAAATAGACACAGAAGATAGAAACAAAAAGCATGAAAGACAAACAACAACAACGACAGATCTGATACAATTACACTGTAGGTTTACACTCTGAGGTGGTTGAAGTTTGACAGTAGTTACAATATTACATATCGTTACCTTCATAGGGGTTGATCATATTGACAGACATAGACACACAAGGTTTATCCATTCAGGAATATTAATTTTCTTTTTCTATAGCTAATGTACCCAGCAATACAGTTTTTTTTAGCTGTCTTATTTATGCATATTTATAAATTTATGTCTTTTTCTTTTTCCCTTCCTTTCTTCCTTTCCCCTTAGAGTAACTCTTGTTATCATTGAAATAACTACCCATAATATCAGGTCTAATATAATCAAGCTAAATAG
>RJWM01037377.1:0-17485 GCA_004363535.1 Dasyprocta punctata
CCTCCCTCTTCCAAAGGCTAACTTCCAAACAAAATCTCAGCCTGAAGTTTTAAACTGGCCCCTGCAGACAATCCCCACTTCCCAAGTACAGACCCGCTGAGTGCTCAAAGAGCAAAGTTTAGTCAAAGTTCATTTTCAGGTCACCCACCCCGGACCCATCAATCTGGACAACCTCTGGGTAACCTCTTCCCATCTTGCAGACGGGGGCGGGAGTCTTTGCAGCCTCATTAGAGCATGCAATAGTTAATGTGTCTTAAATAGGAAACTAAGCAGCCATGTACAGTGAGAGAAGGGTCAGAGCGTGGATCTTGAGGTGCACTCACCACCTCTATTTGGAAGTAGTCCCCAGGGCTGCGAGGAGGAGAGGGCAGAGGCAGGAGAGCAATGATTGTACAGGGCACACACGCAACAAAAATTCCCAGGACAAAATGCACGCGTAAGTAGAAGAGAAAGTTAACCTGAGTGTCAGCTGTCAACAGTTTTAATGGTGCTCAGGAAAGCCTGGCCTTCAGGTGTGTGCTGGTAGACTCTGGGTAAAGGTGACTTCACAAATCCAGGGGTGTTTTAACCCAGAAAATTCAACACTGCCATCCTTGAACTTACTTCCGATTGTATCCTGGACTTGCATTCATGAGCTAGAGGTTCTGTGGGGAGAAAATGGGAGGAAATTGTCTGATGCTGACTTCCATGGGAGTCTATGCTGTTTGTCAATTCATAGTGAATTGAACCATTGTCTTTCAAAGATACCATTTTGACATAATTAGAGAAGTTGAATAGTCAGCATTAGCAATGCACACAGGGAGTTTTGAAAAAAAATAGATCCTATTTGTTTCCTAGCAACAGAGCTACCTAAAATTCATTACTGTCTTATCAAAAACTGTGATATCTGTCTGTCCTAATTTTACTGCAATAGATTTCATTATTTGAAAGTTAAGTTTTGCATAAAAATAGGAATTAAAAATCATAGCATTATGTTTTATATTTGATGATGTGATCAAATTTATAAAAGCCTTTTATCTATTTATTACAATAAATGATACATTTATCAAGTAAAATGGTGTGCTATGTATCTCATAAAGAATAAAATTATTAGAAAATAAAACCTAAATAAGTAAAACATTGGACAAGGAAATCTATTTATGGTAACACAGTATGAAGAGAAAAAGTGAAATTATGTTCAAGTTTATTGTATATTTACCATAGATCCAAAAAACCCCTCATCTTTGAACATTAAAAATTCTGACCATTAAATTACTATTTAACATTAAGTCTGTGGTTCCAACTGATCCATACATGGTCATTTTTAATGCTAGTACCTTAGTCTTACAAGACCTTCAGTTTATTTTATTTTATTTCCAAAAAAGAAGCAATGATCTTGTAGTCTCACTATTTTTAATATTCAGTTCATTGAAGTACAATTTATATTCAGTAAAATTCTTAGTTGTACAATTCTATCAGTTCTGCTAAAAATATACAAGAACATGAACAAAACCTCCACAAGCATCAATAAATATTGAACATCTTCATTGTCCCTCAAATTCCCTTATGCCTCTTTATAGTCAACCAATGGTCACCACTAATGTGATTAAATTACAGTTTTGCTTTCTCAGAATATCATACAAATGGAATCATGCATCTGATTATTTCTATTTCTTCCACTTAACATAATGAATACATGTTGCACTCAGTAGTTTGATCCTTTTTATTGCTGAATAATATTTCACCATATAGATGTACAGCAATTTTTAATTTATTCATTGGTTGATGGATGTTGGGAGTTTTTCCAGATTTGGTGATTATGAATAAGGCTGTTGTGAACAATGATGCACAGGTCATGATGTGACCATAAATTTTAATATCTTAGAGGGAAATACCTAGGAGTAAGATTGCTGATATATGTTTAAATTTGTAAGACTGTAAGGAAATGTGAAACAAATCTCTGAAATAGCTGTACCCTTTAGTGCTCCGTCAGCAGTATTTGGGAGCTCTACTTGTTCCATATCATTGTTAGCACTTAGCGTTATTAGTTTCTGAATTACGGAAACTGCAGTGTTGGCGTGGTACTCTCATCATGGTTTCAGTTTGCAGCTTCTTAATGGCTAATGGTTCCAAGCACATTTCATGTGCTTCTTTGCCATCTACATTGCTTCCTCTGAAGCCCCCTCCCCTTTAAAGTTACCAGGTTCTGAACAAGTGTCAGTAGCTGCCTACCTGCAAACCACTTGTCTAATAAGAAAGATTTTCTTTTTCTTTCTTCCTTCTTTCTTCCTTCCTTCCTCTTTCTTTCTTCCTTTCTTTCTTTCTTTCTTTCTTTCTTTCTTTCTTTCTTTCTTTCTTTCTTTCTTTCTTTTTTCTTTTTCTTTCTGTCCTTTTTTCCTTTCCTCCTTTTCTAAAAAAAATTTTTGAAGCAAGGTCTCACTGTGTCTTGTATACTGGCCTAGAACTCACTATGTTGCCCATGTTGGCCTTGAACTCTCAGAAATACTCCTGCTTCAGCCTCCCAAGTGCTGGGGTACAGGCACGCACCACCATACCTGGATTGAAAATTCTCCTTTCTTGCTTCAACTGTTGCAGTACCTCTTTGTCTCCATGTCATCAGTTTCATATTAATATTAGTATCACTGATTTAAAAGTGCAGTGATTTAAAAGTGACACTGAAATCCTCTATTTAAAACTCTAGTGGCCAATAGCAAAAGATACAAAGGTCTTAGCATAACAGAACAGCCCTTTGCAACTTCTCCCTCCTGGACCTTCTCATCTTCAGCATCCGTTTCTGCACTCCCCTTCCCTTTCCTTCCTCTCTCCCACTGTGTGCTTCCAAGGAACAGAACCACCCATCCTTCTCTTTCTTAGAGCACAAAAGGTGTTTTGTTCTGCTGCCTTTAATGGATCTCTTTTTTTTTCTCATCGTGCTACCCCTATAAACCTTTCAAGGCCGGTATCACTTGTAATTTCTGTGAAACGTTCACCCACACATCAACAGACTTACACATTTTCTGCCCTGAGTTCCTTGGAGCTTTATTCTTTCCTTTTTCTTGTAATTCCTTATACTACATTTTTATATGATGCTTTCCTCCAACCCTATCTTGAAGAAGGTGATGAGTAGAAATGATATTTGAAGATCTCTGGAACAACTCCACTATGTTATAAAAACAATATTTTTTTTTCAGTGTTAAGTTTCTTTAGTACAGGTAAAAAAGAAAACAAAAACTAGTTATTTGCAAACATAAGGTCAATGACGTAGGATCTGAAGCTAAATTATTAATATAGCAACAGAAAACTCGTCATTCATATTTTAAGTAAAGTAGATGCAAAAAAAGGAAAAGAAAACAATTACGAGGAATTCTTGAGTACAGATTTAAAAATGGTTACACAGTGCGAGTTACCACACTACACGGCGTCTCTTCAGAACTGAAGACGACACTGAGCTGGAGTTAGTAGAGGTGAAGATTTAATTTTTCTTGTTCCCTGCTGCTCTGTCAAGAAATCCTGTTATAGAATATAAAGAAATGAAGCAGGTAGGGCCAGAACCAGGGGTTATTTTCACATTTAAAGGTTGAGAATGCTGTGGGGAAGCTGAGATGGTCAGAGAGGTAGAAAGGGAATTAGGAGAGTGATATGTTAATTAAACCAAAGAAGGGAAGCATTTAAGTTCAAAGGAAGAGGTCAAGAAAATTAATATAATGAAGAGTGGATAGGACTTGATCAACAGAAAAGTTTGCCTGAATGATTTCCAACTTTTATGGCAGCTATTAGCCTTATACAAGTTTAGGAGGAGTAAGTTATTTTTTTAACTCTGACTTACCAGACCATCAAGCTTTGCATTCATAGAGGTTAGAGACCAAATCCTAAAACAGGAAAGATACCCTTGAAGACTTTTCTGACCATAAAAACACTAGTCTCATAAAATGATTGCAGGTGATAACATTCAGTCTATAAATTAATGAGAGGAAACGGGGACATAAATTTTAGCAACTTAGTATCGTTATGAGTTTATGTAAAGGATTTTGTTAGAAGGAATAAAGATTGGGACCACGTGGCCTGTGAACTCTGCTTCCAGATAAGGACATGGCTGAACAAATGACTTCTTGTTTAATCACCTGTTCTATTTTTTATGATTTAATACATGAATCTCTTTTATATGATTGTATTTTAGGTTTGATTGATTTGGGTTTTTAATTGTTAAATATGGAATTGATGAGACTTAGTTTTATGGGAATATAATTGGATATAAATTAGGCTTTGGTCAAATTTAAATTGAAAATATATTAGGCAAATTCCTTAAAGCTTTTTTTCCCCCTTTTGACTCAGTTTCTTCATTTGTAAAATTAACATGTTGAGCTTGATGACCTTGAAGGTCATTAGAAGGTCTAATAGTTGAAGATTATCATTTTATATAGAGGAAATAACTGTGTAGTTAATCAAAACCTTCATTTTTCAAGCGATTATTTTGGCTTCTGGAAGCTTATGAAGAAAGTCCCTTAATTTACAACTATTTGTATCCATTATCGAGACATTGTCTTCATACAGATGGGGTGCTGTGATTGTGTCTCATCCAACATGGAAGATATGTTTTTTCCAGGAGCCAAATTTGAAGCATGAAACATGGGAGGCTTGAAACAGCCGGTGCTGTCTGTCTGAATTACCTATCTTGAAACGTTATAAAATCACATCAATTTTTTAAAATGGCTCCAGGTCCCACCTTCCAGGTCCCACAATGGGTGAGGCTAAGAGCTGCTTGCACTACAACATGGGCTGGTGCAGCAGAGCTACTTCCTGCTCTCAGCTACCATCAGCACCAGCCTCCTGTCAGGTCATGCACTAAACAGATCGGAGTAGGATTCCCAGTGAGGAAATATACCACTTCTGCCACCTGAAGAGGCAGACGAGGGTTCACTCCTCTTTCTTCGTGGTGGAGATTTCAAGATATAGCCTATTGTCCTTGGAAGGACAATGTTCCGGTATGCTGTACACCACTTGGCCCTTTAAAATTTTACTGGCATGTGAGGTCCTTGAACATCTGTCAGATTTATCCTTACACTCTGGCACACATGTGTCTTACCAACACCATCACATATTTCCCTATTTTTAGTCATCTGATCTGATTAAGCCGACATGTCAGTACAGTGGATCACTGTGACATTTTGCAGAAAGTCTAGATGATCCAGTTGATTTACTAGGACAATAGGATGGCAGTGGGTGTTGTTAACCTAACCCAGGGACAACATGTGCACAAATGTTCATGTTTGTGCCTCTCAAGTAAATATGAACTGCACAAATTTGGATTTCCAGCCCCCTCTTCTGATACTGTCTAGACATGGTCGCACTCTCCTGGTTCCCACTGCTGCCTATATTTGCTGGTTCCTGCAGCTCCTTCAGCATAGTTTTCCTTTATTCTCTCAGTGGGAGTGGAACTTTCTTGGTCAGTTTATGCTAACACCTGCTTTGGTAGCCTGAGAACAAAGTGGACACACATTCTAAGGAGGGCAGATATTTTCTTCCAAGACTGCAGCTACTACAAATTAAAGTTGGAGAACGAAACTTGAGCACAAATATAGGAGCCACTCCTGCAGATCTGGAGTGTTTAAGGAAATTTCGGAATTCAAGATTTTTCAAGTGTATTGTCTTCATCATTCTTTTTTCCACACTGAAACACAATACTGTGACTTAAAAAACAAGAGATTTATTTTGGTTAAGGATCACAATCCATGCTGCCAGGGCAGAAATGGCATGGCAGGGGGCATAGTGGAGAGGAGTTGCTCACATCATGGTACCCAGCAAGGAGGGAGAGAAGAGAGGATCTAAAAAGGGAGTTGCACCCTTCCAGATTACATCCCCAGATTTCACCTTTTAACAGCAAGTCTGCTATAGCACCCCTGGCCCAATCACCTTGCTAAAGCCGTACTATGGCTCATGAGGCTTTTGGGGGACATTTTGGATCTGAACCACAACGTGCATGAACTTAAATGTCTCCACCTCATGTTTTGTGGTCCTATTCTACTCCCATCTGGGTCCTGACCTTGGAATGGCAGACCTCTTACGTCTGAGAATTCAGAATTTTCCAAAAATATGTTATCTCACAATTAAATTCTGAGCCCAATATTTAACCTTCATTGCTCTTTGGCTACAAAAGAGTAGACATTTTTGTATGTTGCTTAGGGAGTTCAGTGACTTTCCTATATTGCCTTAAATTAGTAATTAATTTGTTCTTACTTTTGCTTATAATGTCTACTATTGAATCCTCTATACTTCTTGAATACCTGAGATATTGCCCATGCCAATGTATTCCCTTCCACTAGCTCACCACAGGTGAATGTTTTAACAGTGGAACTGTTAAAGCATGTTAGTAGTGATTACTAATGTACTTAGAAACAATTAAAAGACCCTTTGTGCAAGCTGGTAATAAGTGAATGAGCGACCCAGCTCCAATTTTCATATATACAAACATAAACACACACATGTGCACACACACACACACACACACACACATTATGGGAATTGGCTCCTGCAATTACAGAGCCCTAGTGGTCCCTCAATATGCCATCTGCAACCTAAACATCTGTTATGGCTTTATTTCTAGATGTTCCCTCAAGTGCACACTTACTCAGAGGTAGAGCTTTTGGTGACCAGATCATGGGTGTGTGATACTAGATTATAGGTGTGTGGTACTAGATTAGTCCACCAATGGATTTTTAGCTGGGTGTGGTGCTGGGAGGTGAACCCTGAGGGGAAGAGCTGGTTCACCATGGGGATGGCCTGGAGATATATTTCTTCCTCCCATTTCCTTGAGTGCTGATACTTCCTGACTGCCATGCCATGGACTGTTTCACCTTTATGATACCCCTCTGCCATGGTATCTCGTCTTGGAGCAACTGTCTATGGAGTGAAACCTCTACAAACTGTGAGCTAAAACAAATCTTTCCTCCTTTAACTTGTGTGCATCAAGTATTTTTTCCCAGCAATGGGACAAGCAACGACCCAGCAATCACCAAGCATCAGCTATCTGAACATCTTTTATTTCTTTGTCTTACTAGCATGTTTCCAGTACATAATGTTTACATTCCTTGTGCAAAATCAGTCCATGTGTATACTGTAACAGATCTTAGTTCTCTTTTTCATCCCTGTTCCTTCTTCTCCCTCCATCTCTTGATCTCCTTCCCATTTGACAATGATCTCTCTCTCTCTACTTCCTTTTATTTATCTCTTATGCATAAAATTAACCATCATGGCATGTAAAGGAGTAAGGAAAGCAAGATTGGGCCAGAGGAGTGACTGAGTTACAATGCATCTGCCCAAAAGACCTCAGTAGGTCATGTTGGACACTGAGGAGGTGCTCGTGGTCTTTCAGGGCTGTCCCAGTTTGAGACTAGGTCTTAAACCTTTGTGTTCTCACATTGATCAGTTGTCAAATAAAAGTTACCAAGTGTTATAGGTTTTTGTTTTTGTTTTTGTTTTTGTTTTTTTTGCGGCACTGGGGATCGAACTCACAGCCTCACGCCTGCCAGACAGGCGCTTAAGCCACTGAGCCAAACTCCCAGCCCTAGTTTTTGAGGCAGGGTCACACTATGTAGCTCAGGTCAGCCTTGTACTCACGTTGTAGCCCAGGCCAGCCTCGAACTCACAACGCTCCACCTACCTCAGCCTCCCGAGTGCTGGGATTAAAGGCGTGCACCACCATGCCCGGCTCCAAGTGTTATAGTTTATGTTCCTGTAGCCCCACCAAGTCTCATGTAGTCATGGCATGGACACAGCTGAGTCTAGCACTCATGACTGGTTTGTTGTCTGGCACTGGAATTGGCAATGTGAGTGCTACACCTGCCCAGGGTGGAGCCAACATACAGTACAAGGGTGGGAAGAAGGTGTGTCTTCCCTCTCTCTGGCTGGTGCTTTGCTGTTTTGTGACCACCATGAATGGCTGCGCTGCCATGCCACGCTGCCTTGGAGCCAACTGAGTATGGACTGAAACCCCCAAGAACTGTAAGAAATAAGCCTTTCCTTCCCAATTTTGAGCATCAGGTGTTTTGTCTCAGCAACAACAGAAAAGTAACCAAGACATCAAGTAAAACTTTGGGCAAGTGAGTTTCTTCTGCCACAGGCAAATTTTCCAGAAGAAAACTCTTTTATAAGGAAAAGATAGCTCATATTCCTGGCAGACAGAAGAGTGATGGCCTCCAAGGGGTGTCTTAGGACTACTCCTGTGTTCACCACAGCTATTGTGGGAAGTGGTGGTGCTTTAGACTTCTTTAAATTTATTCTTAGATTTGTCTATCATTTTATTTTAGCACTACTTCTAGAAATCAGTTTTTTTTAATTAAAAAAAACATGAAATTTCATTAAAAAGCCAATGCAACCCTTTCCAATTTCCAAATTTATAATAGGTTTTTTTATTTAACTATGATTTTTAAATTAAATATTCTCAAGGTTTGGGTAACTAGAAAAATTGATTTGGACATAAGTAACTAAGCAGAAAAATCAAAGTCAGATCAAAAAATTCTACTTGCTTAGAGCCTGTGATACCTCTGGTTTGAAATTCAGACTACTATATCATTCTACCCATAATTCCTCCTGAGGGAGAGTCTTACCACCCCAATCAGGACCAAAGCATGCTTTGCTCCAGCTGCTCAGGGTGTGGTTGTTGAATTTTCTCCTGTAGGACCTTTGCCCTCTGGCCAAAGGAAACCACTTTGCTGACAGCTATGCCCTCTTCTCATTCATCTCAGCTAGGGGCTCCCACAGGGAAAGTCAAGACCTTTATTGTAATAGTCTCATATTCAAACTTTCCCTTTGTCCATTTCAACTTTACCCTTTACCTTATGTGGACCTCACCTAAAAGTATAAATTTCCTGCAGGCAAATACCCGTCTCAGAATCTTCTTCTATGAAATCTAACTTATAGTGAGTGTTTCAGAAATGTCCATATTGGTTTTCATAGTGATTGTACCAGTTTATATCCCCACCAACAGTGAAGGAGATTTCTCCACCATCCTTGCAGTTTCACCGTCGTTCATTGTTTTTTTTTTTTTTTTTTGAGTCCTTGATGATAGTCATTTTTTTCTGTAGTAAGATGAAATCTCAGTGTTGTTTCGATTTGCATTTCTCTAATGGCCAAGAATGTCAAATGGCTGTCGATTTTATCTGTATACTTTATAGTGTTTAAATTCTGATGTGTTTAAGACAATCTGACTTAGATCAATTTTTTCAGGGAAAAATGTTAATAATATCTCTTTGTGCTTCCAAAGTTTTCCTAGTTTGATGGTAAAATTTGTCAAAGTTTATCACACTTTTTAAAATAATGTAGGCTACACACACACACACACACACACACAAGCATATATATAGAGAGTGATTTACTTAATGCTTTCCTATTACAGAGATTTGGTTTTGGCAATTTTCTACTGTAATACTGTATTTTATATCATCATTTTTTCCTCCTGATAATATGCAGGCACTGCAAAGCAATTACACTCAACTTTTAGAGACACTATACAATCAATAAAGCACATGTGGCCCCCTGTGAGTCATTTAAACCAGGCTGGTAGTGAAGGAACCCCTGACAGACAGTAGCACCTAAAAGTTAACATAGGGGATTATCTGATCCAACCGTCTATTTTACTTTTTTATTCATCTCTTGGTGATCATATACATCTTTTTATATTTCTCTCAACATCCTAAAGCAAATTTCTTTTCCTTGAGAGATATAAATTTTTTCAGACTTCCTTAGAAATATTTTAAAAGAGAAGTACCCCTGGAGGACACTACCTCAACTTCTAAACCATTTTAGAATCCCCTAAAATATTTTCTACCTACTTCCTCACACACATAAAAATGTGTTCTGGAAACAAAGAATACTTTGTCTTAGGTCTGTATTTTTTAATCAATATTTTCCTATTTTCACAATAAATGCGTTTTCAACCATATGATCATCTATATAAGTGTTGGTGTCTTATGCACAAATATAATCTAATGTCATATGAAGAAATTCATTCTGAGCTCGCAAATTGAGGATTGACAAAAATTTTAAACACCACCACCTTGTAATGCTTTAGGGTGAGGGTAACTATGCAATGTGTTCACTTTACCCATGTGCACCTTGGTGAAGCTTGATGAGATTGTACCCTTAGTAGCTTGTTCTATTTTATCTTCCTTCTTTCTGTTCTCAAATACTTAACAGGCCTACAATTTGCAGCTGATACAAAGAGACATTATGTGCCACTGACATAAATGTAGTGTGTATCAGAGTTCACTAGAACAGATTTAGTATAAAAATAATTTGTAAAGGATTTACTAAGTAGGCTTACAAAAGCTGCCCCTAGGAATCAAAGGTAGAAGATTGTAAAATGGCTGTCTGAGCTCTGGAAAGAAGGAGGATCGAGTGGAAGGTGAAAGGTTTGGAGCTCACTGTGAGTCCAGGGTGAGTTCAAGTGTGAGTTCCTGCTGGAAAACTGAATGGTCAGCATTGGAAGGCTGAAGAGTCTGCTCTGAAAGCCAGAAGGAACTGGAAAGAAATGTCCAAAAGGGATGATGAAGATGGGAGCTCCTTTGAAGAAGCACTGAAGAGACCTCCTTTTTCTTTCCCTTTTTATTCTGCCCAGAGTAGGAGCTTATTGGTTGGTGCTACCCACTTCTGGGGTGGGTCCACTTTCCTCAGTTTTCAACCATCCACAGATACATCTAAAACTGTGCCCCACTAATCGGCTAGGGCCTCTTTATGCATTCAAATTTTCATCACAATTAATGATCAGTCTTTCCAGAATTTAATATATTCTATTGCAAGATAGTTTTTAGCACACACATTATTTTCCATATGCTAAGACAGGTTTGAAATAGAAGCAGTGGTTTGATATATACGAAAGTGGTAGAATTGCATAGCATACAAGTTATGGTGGAATATATTGTCAGAGCAGTATTTTAAGCTAGTTTGTTAAAAGTTAGAACTATTATCTCTCTATAATCTAATGTGCATTGACCAAATCAGTTACATCTGATTCTACTTTGAAATAAAGAAAATCATATTTGTAGACTGTATAAAATACTGGCAAAATGAAGGAAAGCCTGCCTGCAGAAGGTTCCTTACGCAAGGGATCATTGGGAACTCATGCAAGGTCAGAAACGTTCAGTTCAGAAGATCTTTGAGACTTGATAAATTTTGTATATTTCATAACCCAAGAGGAATAATAAAGAACTTTTTATCTTTAAGGAACAAAGGATATTTTACGTCTTAATTAGAAAATAATTTGGCCATAATGTTGAGTGACGTTTCCTTGAAAATATCAGCGCGATCCAAAATTTATAGCATAGCTGAGGAGAGATGTCCCACTTGTTTTCATGTGAAGAAAGAAAGAGAATTCTCAGTGTCACTTGAAATGTAAGTTACCTAGTTTAAAAATGACCAAGGAAAGAGGAAAAATAGTGAAGAACATCATGACTGCCATGAGTCACATTTCTAAGGGTGTGACACAACAGCATGATGCTTACCTTTCGTGTTAGAAGACTATGATGGGACTTCTGACGGAGGTGACCCATCAAAAGATGAAGTGTTTCCTGGATCAAACTGCCAGCTGAAGCTTCTTATTTATCTTTTGCTTCTTCCTTCAGGAAGCCAAGTATGAATGAAAACAAAGGTGAAATTTGAAAAATCTTGGACTAGTCTCAGTTTCAAGACATGGCAGATTTGCTTTTTCTGCTCTACAAGACAGTTTCAAATAATTTTTTCTTTGATTTAACTTTTTTCCCTTAGTAACCTTATAGAAATTGTGGGAACAGTATCCTGGACATTAATATTTTTCTCCAATTTCTTTCTTATACAGGCACCTTATTATGCTGGACCCTGAGGAAACAGCTAAAAGGTAATGCTAGAAAAATACTTGAATTGAAGCTGTTTACAATTAAGTCAAAGACAGCAAGCAGGTACAATAATTATAATGCAGTTCAGTCTTCACTACAACAAAAAATTATGAAAGTGACAAACTTCTCCCCACTATGAGTCAGGCTATCAGAAAGGATATACCAATGTGTAATGCATGTTGGGGGCTCAGTTTGGTGTTAAGGAAGTCTGCCATTAGCACATTTACTCCACTAGGTCATCTGTATTTCTTTTTTCTTTTCTTTTCTTTTCTTTTTTCTTTTTTTTTTTTTTGTACAAGGAATCGAACTCACGACCTTGAGTTTCTCAGGCAGGTGCTTATGCCACCGAGCTAAATCCCCAGCCCTCTGTCCTCTATATTTCCACCTAGGTGTCTTTCCAGTAAAAGAAGAGAATGAATTACAGGCCTTATGATTTTAAAATTTATATGGAAACACAAGGGGCCAAGAATATATAAATATTTTAAGCAAATAAAAACTTAGACTACTTGGGTTAAAATTCACAACACTTGGTGAAAGATGAACAGAAAATAATGGAATCCAGAACCAGACATACACATTAGACATAAAATGCAACCTGATATGAACATTAGGTTCATGTTATAAATTTTAATATAAAATAAAATAGAGGGGAAAAGATGACTTTCCAATAAAATTATCTTTAGTCATTTAAATGTTTAGATAAGAAAAAACAAAACATGGCTAATATCTTACACTATAATTAGTAAAGTTCAATTGAGTAGTAGATGTAAAATAATTATTCAATACTACATTGATACAATATCTAGAAAACAACATAAAAAATCCTTGTGATTTTGTGATGAGGAAAGTCTTCTCAGATAAGAGGAAAAAAGTTTTAACTATGAATGACAGCATAAACAAATGAGACTACTCTAAAATCAAGAGGTCATAATCAGTGGAAGAAATAAATAGGAAGTCACATAATAAGAAAAGATATCTGCTATAAATACAGTTGACAGAGGCCTCATTCTCAAAGTACAGAAATGATGTTCTAGACATCAGTAAGTGAAAAACAGACACTCCGGTGGAAGGATGAGCCCACGAAGAGGGACTTAAACCGATGAGGTATCTCCAAATGTTCAACTTTTTGAATCAACAGAGAAACGCAAAAAAACTCAATCTGAGATACCACTACTATTCAACAAATAGCTAAAATTTAAAAGTACTTAGGCAGAGAACTTACTTTGCTGGTAGGAGTTTAAGTTAAAAGAATACTTCGGGAAATTATTTAACATTACCCACTGATGTTGTTCATACCCATATCTTACTACTTAGCAATTTCAATTCTAGAAATACGATAAACAGAAATTGTCATGGAAGTCTAGGTACAAGGATTCTTATGATAGCATTGCCCATAATAGCCACAAGATGGGAATGGTCAATGTCTGACAACAGTAAAATGGGTAAATACATTATGCACACCATACACTGAAACACTACATTGCAATAAACAGACATAAACTCCAATTATAGGTAACAACAAATCAATTTCAAAAAAACAAAGAAGACAGACACAAAATAATATGTATTGTTTACTCCAGTTTTGTAATGTTTCAAAATAAGAGGCTGATCTTAATAGGAGAGTGGGTAGTTACTCTTGGGGAGGGTGCTGGAGGAGACATGGGGGCTCTTCTGGAATGCTGGGTGTTTTTTTCTTCCATGACCCAGTGTAGTTGGTATATGTATGTTTATTTTGTGATAATGCAGATCACAAGTATGTGTACACGTTTTCCAGAATCTGAACTAGTTCTCTCCAAAGCCACAGATAACACTCTGGTTTAAACCATTATTATCTTTTTCATGAGACTTAGGGTAACGTTTTTATATTTTTTCTGTTTTTACTCTTGATCTCCTTTAATGTAGTGTCAACAGTTACCAGAAACTTCGCTTTCAAGTGAGGTCAAACTTCTGTAATGACTACATACTTCATTCAAACAACAGCCAAAGCCTACAACTACCTATAAAAGCCTAGATGTTTTATCCTCAGTTACCTCTCCATAGTTATCTACAATGCTCCTTGTGTTATGGTTCAGGTGTACAATGTTCTCCCCAAGTCTCAAGTGTTCAGAGGTGGGGCTTTCACAAAGCTGTTGGTGCACAAGTGTACTAATTTTGCAAATGAATTAGTATATTGATGAGATCAAAATTCAGTGGCATTATTGGAAGGTAGTCGAAGCTTAGTAGATGGAGCTGAGTGGAAAGGAGGGGATCACAGTGGTGTGACACTGGGTACTGTATCTGGTCTCCTGTCCTTTCCCTCTCTGATTCTCTCTGTCTCTGCTTCCTGGCTATTGTGAAATGAGCAGCTTTCCTCCGCCAAGGCCTTCCACCAGATATTTCTGCCTAATCACAGACCTTGAAGCAAATGACTCAAACCTCTGAAACCATGATCCAAATAACTTTTCCTCCTTGAAGTTATTTAAGTCAGATATTTTGTCACAGTGATGGAAGGGGACTCACATAACCTGAACCCTCCCTGTCTCATGATTTCCACACTGGGTTTTTCCTATTCCAGGAACACACCAGCATGCTTCTTCTTTCTTGCTTTGCAGTGTTGTTCCAATAGTCTGGGATGCTTTTTCTGAAGATATCTGCAGGAAGAGAATTCAAGACAGACTCTGATTTGTGCAATTGACGTGGAACTGTGAAGACTGGTTAGAAGCCAGGATGGGCTCCTTCTCCCTCCATTAATGGGACTCAGAGATCAAAGACCAACTAGAAAGACAGCGACACAGTAGGACCCTGGCTAGAGTGCACAAGACAGACAGGCAGGACTGGTGATACAGAAAAGTCTGAAGCAATAGTAACACTTTGAGCCAGCAGGTGGTAAGTTAGGTAAACAGTTTTCTGGATGGGGACAAAGAAATGTGGAATAGAAGTGGGCAGGTAGGGCCACCTTCTTTTCTTTTCTCTGTTTTTTTTCCCTTTTCTTCTATTTCTTCTCTCTTTTCTTTTTTAAATGACTAGGAAGGACTCCAGCCACAGGAAACTAGTCTCATCCCCTAATTCCAGACCCAAACCCAGCATAAATTCACCTGAAATCTTGAATAGAATACACATTCTGGAATCAGACTTGGATCTATCACAGAACTGTAGATACTCAAGGAATCTCACTACTTTCATTTTTCTCTGACTGATATATTTTCCTCTTAGTAGTCTGTTGGATTAGTGTGTTTGTTTGTTTTGTTTTTGTTGCTGTTTTTCATTTGTGTTTTTTCACTTTTCTTTTTTCTTTTTTCTATCTGTTCTGTTTTTCCCTGTTTTATTTTTCTTTCTGTATGTTTGTGGTTTTTTCTACATGTAGGATTATTTTTGTTTCTTGTTTTTTTTTCTTTTTGCTTCTCTTTTTTTCCAAATTTTTCTTTCTCATCCTGCTCTTTTCTACTTACTTTTCCCTCTCATTTTTGATTTAGATCTCTAAACTTTCCCTTTGTATTATTCCACTTGTTCACTTCCTTTCTTTTATCAGCTGTCTCACTTCATTTTATGAGAATTTCATGTGGGTAAACATCTGTTCCTTTTTTGCTCACTTCAATAATCCAGGACTTTCTTTTCCAATCTCTCCCCTTTGTATCCTAAAATTGTCCAAAGCTTGGATGATCATCTTTTGCCCACCAAATTTGTTCCTACTATATTTACACCCATCCACCTCTCCAACCTAAAGTGCATTCCTCTTTTAACTCACCCCCAACAGGATAAAACCACTTTACTAAGTGGAATATTGTTGCATACAAGTTCCTGGCATAAGTCAGATTATACTATATAACCATAGAGCTTGCTTCTATGGTTAAATATATCAGGCTAATAGTTACTATAGTTTGCCAGTAGCGAGGCTGTGCTTGAGTCTATTGTTACTGCTGCCTGTACTACTTTGACTAGGATACAATACCTGTTGTAATCAGTTTTTCTCCTCTGTATGACAACACTGAGAATTCAAGGAATCATAACAGTTACCATAGTCCAGGACCAGCCTTGAGACAATTAGGTGGAAACTCCACATTTTCAATTTTTGGGAAGGTGGGGTCTTGGGATAGACAAACCAGAACCACCTATATCTACAAGACATCCTTGAGGAACAGACATCACCTAGGAAAATCTCAATATCATGGATAAAGCCATCAAACATAAGAAATCTACAAGCATCAACACAGAAAATGAAATGGAATAAAAAATAAAAGATGACAAGAGGAAGAAGCAAAATGCAACTCCAAATGGTCAATCCATCCAGGACAAGTTCAGAACACAAAAAGATAAAGGAAATCAAAAGCCAACTACTGGAACTCTCTGAAATGATAGAAACAGAAATAAAAAAGAAATGGAAGAGGCAATAGAAAGAAATACCTAAGGTATTAAAAGAAATGATAAAATGGAAAAAATAAAACATAGTCAAGAAACATATCCAAACAGAAGTCCAGGACATTAAAAACTCCATTGAAAGTATATGCAACAGATCAAATGAAGGCAAGGATAGAATGTCAGGTCTAGAAGCAGAAAATTGACTAGCAACCAGGAAAAGAAAGATATTTTAAAAATAGCAAGGCAACATGAAAAATCAATCCAATAGTTACAAGATGAAGCAAAGAAGAACAACATAATGTTGATTGGAGTCAGTGAGAAAACTGGAGACAGCACAAATGCCATTAAAAGCCTCTTCACAGAAATAATGGCAGAAAATCTCCTAAACGTGGATAAAGAATTTGACATACTAATTGTCTTGGTTACTTTTTACTCGTTGCTGAGACAAAACACCTGATACCCAAAATTAGGGAAGGAAAGGTTTATTTAGCTTACAGTTTTTGGAGGTTTCAGTCCACAATCAGCTGGTTCCAAGGCAGGGTGGCATGGCACAGGGACAGCACTTCAAGGCAGCAACCGAACAAAAGCAGTCAAAGTAAAAGGAGCAAGAGCAAGCTTCTTCTCCTCCCTTATATAGTACACAGGACACCCCCCCCCCAGGGTGGGTGTAACATTCACAAACATCCTTGCCTTCCTTTGCACAGGATGAGGATGTTTACAAAGTAAGAACCCTGGCTTCCTGCTGAGTCTCTCAGCTAAAATTTGACCTTCTCAAATTGACACAATGGCCAGGTAACTGCTTATGCTCTACACCCCAGGATGTAGAGCTGCTGCCTTACTTAATTAAGCTTCTAGACTTCTCAAGTTGACACAATGTATAAACTATAGCACTAATAAATGATGGATATAAAACTCCAAGTGGCCTTGACCAAAATAGATTTACACCATGGCATATAATAACCAAGATTCCAGAAATCGAACACAAAAACAAATTATTAAAAGCAACTAGACAAAAGAAACAAATCACCTATAAAGAAAAACTCATTGGAATTATAGCAGATGTCTCAACAGAAATTGTTAAGTCAAAAAGAGAATTGAGTGAGGTATGTCAAGCCCTAAAAGCAAACACTCTTGAACCAAGAGTGATGTACTCCTCAAAACTATCTTTCAAGTTCAATGGAGAAATAAGATACTTCCATGACATAAAACATCTGAAGAAATTCATGACCACCAAGCCAGCTCCACCGAATTCTCTGAAGGATATATTAGAAAGAGATAATGAAGACCACAAACACATGAACACCAAT
>RJWM01037378.1:0-17488 GCA_004363535.1 Dasyprocta punctata
GCCTGGGGAAGCAGAGTGGTCACTCAGCATAGCTCTCTGTGGTGGTGACAGGTTTGAGGTAGGAGGAGTAATGAGAGAAGGAAGAACTTTAACAGAGCAGGGTGGGTTGGACAAAGAAGGAAGGGACACTTTGGTACCTTCTGGTATCAAGCAATTTATTACAGAGTGTTCTTGGAAGGAAAACATGACTGCCTTTTCAAGTGGAGCAACATTTTTTACATTTTATTTTTAACTGACATAATAATTGTACATTTTTGTGGGGTACAATGTGATATTTTAATATACACACTATACATATTGATCAAATATGGATTATAAGAATATCCATCTCCTTAAACATTTATCATTTTTTTGTGGAAGAAACATTCAAAATCCTTTCTTCTAGTTATTTTGAAATGTACAGTATATATTATTGTGAAGTTGTGTCTCCCTTTGGTGCCATGGAATGCCAGAACTTACTACTCTAGATAGGAATAACATAGTGCCTGCTGTCTAACCTCTACCCTCCCTACCCCTCCCTATCCTCTGCTAACCACTATTCTATCCTAAACTTCTAAGGAACTTGATCTCATATTGATATAGGGGAAATGCTAGATGCCAAATAAGCCAAGTTTGTGTCCCCCGAAGTCAAAGAATGAATCCTAAGGAAAATGGAAGTTAAGAGTAGGAAAATTATTGGAGAAAAGGAATGGGAAATAGGAATGGGGGGATGAGGAACAGGAATAGATCCTGAGACAGGAGGGGTCCCAAATGGGTTCCCAACAAGTTCTCCTCTCAAAGAAAGTTTTACAGTGCAAACTCATGAGGCAGGTACAATGTGGGTCAAAATTATGGTCAACCAATAAGATTGAAAGTATAGTTGCTTAGGTAATATTGATCTAATGGTAGCAAGTGTATATGAGTGGTATCATTAACCTTGGTTAATAATGTATAGTCTTAGACTTGTGTTTAGTCTTAGCAGTCTTAGTCTTAGTCTTAGTGACCTTAGTTTTAATAGATGGGAGAAGAGAGCCTACCCCTTATGGGATAATAGGAAATCTCAAAAGGATGATACCATTAATACCAAATCTCTGTTCATCCTTTTACCTTCAGAAGCACCTCCAGCCACAGACTTGTGAATTCTCATCTCTTGCACTGACTCCCTTGAGGGCTCAGCCCTGTCCAACTGCCTACTATATGTCTATGTAACTTAGCTGTCTGTAATAACATGAGATTTTATGATTTTTCATGTCCTGACTTTCTGTCCAGCCCTCTCAAATCTAAACTGTTTCTCAGTGCTATCAGAATCAACTTCCTGTCACACAACTTGATCATGCCAATTCCTTATATGAAATCTTTAATGGGTCTCCCAGCTGTCCTATGGCAGAGAGATACAACCATAATTATCAATGGGCCAAATTAACTGACTGCTATTTTGGCATGGATAGTGAGCTATGGATAGCTTTTACAATTTTAGGTGGTTGCAAGAAAAATCAAAAGAATTGTATTTTATGACATGTGAAAATTACATGAGCTTCCAATTTCCATGTCCATGTTAGAAATCAAACACTGGGCCCTCACATTTGCTAGATAAACACTCTACCATTGAGCTAGATTGCCAGGTCCGCCCATAAATAGTTATGTTGAATCACACTGGTTCATTTTTGAAATGGCTGCTTTGTATTACAAAGACAGAGTTGAATTGAAATCCAATTGTTTCCCAAAACAATTACTGTCCGGGCTTTTACAGAGGTAGTTTATCCTGTCCTGTAGGATGAAGTCTACTGCTTTTGGATTTGCACTGTGTTACGCAGTAATAACACAGAGCTTCCTGTAGTTTATCAGCACCGTGCTGGTCCCTCTGAGAGAAATGCCCTTCCGTCCATCTCTGCTCAGCCTGTGAGACTCTGCCACAATTCTTCCCTCAAGCCTTCCAGGAGGACCCTTCCACCACCCACTCACCCATCCTCCTACCCTAAAGGTCATATTTGTGTGTGTGTGTGTGTGTGTGTGTGTGTGTTCTCACAGTACAGTACTCTGTGTATAACCCTGCCATTGCATTGTACCCTCTGGTAGAATGGTCAGCTTCCTGGGGGCACAGGTCACATTTCAGTCACTAAAGTATTCCTGGCATCAAACATTTTCTATGGCACCTAGTAAGTAAATGACAAAGACTGCGAATTACTGAATAGAGGAATAAATGTATCACCCCACATAATGGTTCCTAGACCTGTCACCTGAAGGTTAAGGACATTGTGTGCCTGGTCAAGAAGGGTAGATTCTAGAGGAATGATAAGGGTCCATAGTTGTGGGATTCTATCTTCCTTCCTAGGGTTTACCCTTTGACTTGGCATAGTCTGGAGCTACCAACTGTGGTGAGCTCTTTCATGTTAGCGTTCAACTCTGGGAAAGGATTTGAATTTCTCTCACCTTAAATTCAATTCTGGGTGTATCTACTGTGCTAAGAAAATGAAGTCTAGGATACAAACACAAAGACTGTTCAATATTACTAAACTTGCTGACTGATTTCACTTGAGTATAGTCTCAAGGTTCATTCATTTACCTAGAAATGGCTCAAGTTTTTCCTTATATATGCTGAGTAGTACTTCACTGTATCAAAATGCCACATCTTCTTTATCCATTCATTGGTCAATAGGCATTTGGGCCATTTCCCAAGATTCAGTTATTACAAACTGCTGCTATAAACATGGTTGTGCATCTATTGCTGTGGTATGATGCTTTTGATTCTTTTGGGAAGATACCAACAAGGGGAATAGCTGGGTCAAATGGGACCTCTGTAGTATTTTGAGAAATCTTTACACTGATTTCCACAGTGGTTGAACAGTCTATCCTCTCACTAACAGTGGAGAATCATTCCTTTTTCCTCACAGCCCTGCCAGCATTTGATATTGATTGATTTCTTGATGTTAGTCATTCTTTCTGGAGCAAGATGGAAGCTCAGTGTTGTTTTAATTTGTATTTCTTGCTTTGTCTCTATGGTATGAGAAACTGGAAGTGTAAATAAGGACTAGAATGTGTAATCAATATTGATAGGAAGAAATTGTTCAAATGGGAAGGGAAACTAGAGAGGGGTGTGGGGAAAAGGAAGAAAGGGACAAGAAAAAATGAGGAAAAAAGGCAAATGGAAGGAAAGACTTTGCAAATCAGAAGAGGAAGAAAGGTTGAAGGAAAGGAAGGGAAATGGGAAAACAAAAGGAATCAAAATATGTCATGTGCAGATACAAATTCCTATAGTGAATGTGATCATTACATATATCTAAACTGTACCAATAAACTTAATTTAAAAATAGACCTGCTGACTATTCATGCTGTTAGAACTCCATGTCTCCCCTTGTCTGAGAAATTAGAACTTAGGAGAAGCATTACCTGCTGACCTTTAATTCTGATGCCTTTATCAAAGCCTCAGTTTTCTTAGATTAAAATCAAGTCTTGCTATCGATAATTTTAAAAGAGAATAAGTGGAAGAAAATGCTAAGTTTGGATAATTTATCCCTAAAGGGATTTTGTTTTAAAGTATATGCAATGCACATGGAAATACTTGTGCCATAAATAGGTCTTCGTGGTAGTAAAATCATGTTTTATACTAAAAGGTAAAATTCAACTTTTGCCTTCCTCCACACCCAACTTCCTTCTCTGTATTTGAGCCTATGAATGGTTCTTTTAAAGATGTGCTTTGTCTTAAGAATAATTCTTGCCACAGTCTGGGTCCCTACAAAATTCATCTTGAAAGTTAAACCCCAGTGCACGCTACGAAGGTGTAGGGCCTTGTGAAGGTGATCAGCCCTTGAGAGCCCTGTCCTGTGGGTGGGATTAGTGCCTCACAGAAGGAAGGAAAAGGCAGAGCCAGCCACTGTCCTGTCTGTCACTTGTGAACACTGTAAGAAGTGCTGTCTTCCAAGCAGAGAGCAACACATACCAACACCACATCAGTCAGCCTTTATCACCAACTTTCCCGCCCCTGTGCTGTGAAAAACTGAATTTCTGTTTCTTATAAATTACATCTCTTGCATTTTGATAAAATATCATAGGAGGAATGGGCTAAAACAATTCTGTAGCTTGATAGTGATGAAGTGAAAACAAGTGATAGACTGATGAGACTTACTCTGGGAAAAATTTTTTATTTATATTGTAAGTGTGTTTTTCATTTGCAACTTCTCAGGCAAAATATCTATAGAATTTGCCCATAGTTCTGACTGTTTTCTATATGGTAGCATTTGAGACCTTGGACCCTGAATTCTTATATTTCAACAACTTGGTTTTTTTTTTTTTTTTTTTTTTTTTGCAAAATAAGGAATTAAAATACATTGCTTATTTAAACATGTTGCTTATTCAAGATCCAATTGAGTTTCCAGAAATCACCAGAGGTCATGAAACCACTGCCCTACTTTTTTGTTTGTTTTCCTTACCATTCTTGTTCTGGACTTAGAGTTTGGTTTAGCTTTGTATTAAATTTGGGCTGATGTATCAGCCTTATTTTTCCTCCGCTTAGCCATCTAGGAAGTATAAACTTCAATAAGCCATAAGTAAGGTCACAGCCAAGGTTATCACAGAATGTCTGGCCTATAGCTCACAGTTCACACATGCCTGTCTTGCCTGGGCCACACTGAGTGAAGAGGAATTGTCTTGGCCCACATATAAAATATACAAGATAGCAAATGTTTATAAATAACAAGACTTGCCATATTTTTAAGTGCTTTTATTATAACAAGGCAAGTCTAACTCATAGGCAGCAGGTTGGATGCACTGAAAGTAGAAACCACAGAAACATCATCTGAATTCCAGGGGAAAGAGGACCTTAACTGGCAAAAAAAAAAAAAAAAAAAATCAAATAATAATTTCAGAGCTTGGAACGTGATATTCCAAAGTACAGAATCTTGGCATGCAGTGTACTTTGAACTGAAGGAAACTGGAAAAGCCTCAGAAGCCTGATCTCCCACTGACCGCTTCTCATTCTTCTGTCTCCCATTACTCTTTCTCCCATGAAGGGAGTCATAAAAACCAGAATTCCTCTTCCCTGATCAAAGTCATAGAAACCATAAACCCTCTGTGCCCAAACTAGAACTAGAAAGGTCACTCTTTCCTTTCTCCTTTGGGAACTCATTTTAGAGGGCCCTGCCCCATTCTTGAGAGGAAGAAATGCCGCATAGAAAGGCCAAAAGGACAGGACATATGGCCTTGCCAGGATCCCCCCTTGGTCTGTTACCACTGAATCACATCCTTTTGTATGGCTGTCCACTCACCATCAAACTTAAGCATAAAAATGGACAGATTTCCTGGTTTTGGGACTTCATTTTTTAAAAACATTCATGTCATATAAAACTTTGACTCAGTAATTTTTTTTATGCTTTTCTCTTATTAACCTGTCTTTTGTGACAGGGATGTCATCCACGACCCTAGTGACAAGTGGGGAAAACTGTCACAGCTTTCTGATCCTGCAGTGACAAGTTTCAGAAAGTTCCATCCATTATTTTAAAATTATTTTTCTTTGTCTTTTGTATTAGTCTTGCAGAAAGCTGTGGTATGAATGACATGTAGACCAACAAGAAAAACAACCAAGCCAAGCTCTTGAAATGAGGCCAGTCCTGATGGGTCAGGGATCAGCCCTGGGTGCTACAAAGTTTCTGCAAAGCTCCTGTGTCTGAGTTTTCTATGTTGCTTTAGAAATGGTTGCCCCATTCAAGAGAGCATCCAGATTGCTCTATCCTAGAGAACCACTCATGTTCTGGGTGGTACAAAGCATGGCATTCTACTTTCCAATACATGCAACTGGAAATGTCCCTGCTTTGAAGAAAGAACCTTAAAGAATATACCTAGAGCTCAATTTGCATGAAAAATGTTTGTAGCAAAAGTGACAATGAAGAAAATCTTTACAGGAAATCCTATCTCTAACCTTGTTTGTTCATACTGATATAGAGCAGCTTCTACAGGGGTAATTTGGCTCTAAAATGATGCTTTTACCTATATAAACCTATTATAATTTATTTGGTAATGTAGAATCAACCTCCCACTTGCTCAAATCAAGTCGAGGTTGTTCTGCTTTATGATGCTTTTTCAGACATCAGGTGAGAAAAACTAATTGCAATATGCTGTGGAGTTGAGTCAAGTTTTTTCCTCTTTTTTAGTGGGAGGTGGGAAAGGATAGAGGAAAAGTTTATGGAGAAAGTTGACAGGAGAAGAAACACATAATAAAGTGACTCTTCACTACAGCTGTAAAGAGAAAAAAATATCAGAGCAAGACACATTGGAGGCGTTTTCTCTTTAAATGATCTTTGCAAAATCACTTCCTTTTTATAAGAGGGTGGGAATTGCTGAATCCATTGTAGAAGTATAAGTTGTCATGCTTTTTAAAGTTACACATAATGAAATGCCCTTCATGAAAGCATTGTCTTACTGGAGAGGTCACAGATCTTGTGATTTGCCAAAGCTGCTGAGAAGAAAGCACTTTGCACTAATGGATTAGGGCCACTTTGACTAGTCTAAGGGTGGCTCTGTTGCTGTCTTTTTGGCAGCCCAGTTAGGGAATTGAATTTTCCTTACTTCCAGCTACTTGTTGGCTCCATTTGACACTACTGACCTTTTAGTATGTTTTGAAATTTATAGTTTACCAAGTAGTAGGAATTGCTCAGAGAAAAGAAACATTTTACATAGCATTAAAACCCTAAAAGCCTAATACATCTCTCTCTTTCTCTCTCTCTTGCTCTCTCGCTCTCCCTCTTGCTCACTTTCTGTTTTGCCTTGTTTTTGCAATGCTGGAGATCCAACTGAGGGCCTCCAGAATGCCAGGCAGGTGCTGTATCACTGAGTTCCACCTTTAGCCCTAGTACAATATTAAGTCATTTAAGTTTCTAAAACATTATTTATTCTTGAAGTATGCTTTCAAATGCTAGCCCTTTAAGAAAAAACAAAAAACCATTTTATCACAATACCAAAAGTAGTCCTTTTACTTAGAATTTACCAAGAAAACAGTGTTGAAAAGTTTGTGTTATATGGTATCAATTGACCGACCACGAGAGGCTCACATTCCAGCTGATAGTTTTAATAGTCTCTAGAAAGAGCCCAAGTGATTTTTTAGAGTTTTGCTTAAAAGGAAGGCTTCTGTCAGCCTTGGGCCAGCCTAAAGAGGACAAAAGGCCGGAAGTGCTAAGAACTGAACATGGCGGCAAACGAGAGAAGCGTGCAGGTGGTCTTGGACACCCACCCAGCACACTGTCAAATCACGTGCTTGTGCTTAGGATTGACTTCCGACATGCCATTAAGGAAAGGCTTAGTTAAGAATAAGATCAAAATGTGTTTGTATTCTAAATTTCTTGACTTCCATATGAAACTGATTGTAATTCCAGGACAGTTTTAAAAGAAGCCTTCAAACGTTATAGTGAGAAAGAGTCTTTGCTTGGTCATACTTTAATCCGGTTTCTGAATATTGTTAGGGATCACTGTGCCTTTTCTTGGAAAAATCCAGTTATAACAAAGATCCCTGCAGAAATCCCTCACTCTTGATATCTAATCAGGCCCCTCATCCACCATCTGGTCACTCTGGCCTGTTCTCAGCAGGAATTCTGTTAGGTTGATTTTGCTAATAATTTTCCCTCCATTTTGCCCCACCTTGCTCCTTGCTGCGAACTCTCACTTGTCCATTGTTTGTTTGGAGTGGACCCTCTGCAGTGGTCCTTAGACCTCTCTGGATGGTCCTGAACAGTCTTCTTCACCATGCTTTAAAACATCATTGAATCATCTTTTTCTTTAACAAAACAGCTTAAAAGTTACCATGCATTCTGAAATCCTGATTTATCTGAAAGTTATTATGAAAAGTAAAACTTAAGAATATGTAACAGGAAAAAAGTCTTTCAAATAGACAATTTCATAAGGAAAAATGAAATCCTCAGCCTGACTTTCAAGTTACATTTATTACTAATATAATTTTGATTTTCAGTACAATCTTTCAATTACAGTCTTTTGGGATAAAAAGAGGTGCAAATGCCAATCTAATTAGCAAGAGAACACAGTCTTTCTTTTTTTAAATAGAAAAGTGTGAACACTTTATTCTAGTTTGAATAAAGTCAAGTGTGGAAATCTACTTTTTCTTTAAAACAAACATCCCTGTAATTCCTGTTTATTATCACTATTTGATGCCATTTTTATCCAAAGTTTTCAATTATTATGTATATTTATATTGCTAAGCCTTTTCCAATGTATGTGATCGTGCCAAAATGTAAGATGTAAGAAATATATTCAAAGATGAATGAACTAGAAACTGTGCACTTAGAAAACTCAAAATACAAAACAAATTTTAATTCACTGGAAAAACAGACACTTTACACACATGTAATGATATGCTATTTAAACTCAAGATAAAGGAAAAATGCCAAATTAGTGTCTCTATGACTGACATACTCTACTTTCAGAGTTTTTTGAAACATAGTAAAAGACAAACTCTTACCACCTATGTGATTGCTACTCATTGAAAGATGTTTTACCAAAAAATGTGTTATGTATTTACAAAGTATCAGCTCTTCTCTGCAAGCACTATCGTTTGTAAGAAGGGACAAGTCATTTTATTTTTCCGAGAACAATAGCTGTCTAAATCTTCTTAACCATAGGAATTGGATCTCAGTGTGGGAGGGTTCCTAGCTCAACCATTAGGTTAAATGTAAGCATTGTGACTATCATTTCCAAGCAGACTGGAGAAAAATACACACTGTACTTTGTGATGACTTGAGAATGACACGTTTGCTTTCAGAACTATTATCTGTAAAGTAGAGTTGCTTTTTTTGTAGTGGTACTAGGGATTGAAGCTAGTGGCTCTCTATACTGAGCTAACCCAGCCCTTTAAATTTTCATTCTCTTTTAAATTCTGACACAGGGTCTTACAAAGTAGCCCAGGCTGGGGTCCAATTTACAGTCCTTCTCCCTCAGCCTCCTGAGTAACTGGGATTACAGGAGTGTGCCACCATGCCCTGCTAAAGTAGGACTTCTTAGAGCATTGATTTTTAATAAAAAGATGAGATGTTCATATCCTTATAAGTGAAGCATGCACAACTTTCCTGCCATCTATTTTCTTTTTCTCTATATTTAGAATAAATTTAGAGAATGCAATACAAATGATAATTCTGGTATAGTGCAGTCAAAGAGGGAAAAGACTATAATATCTAAGTTTTAAAAAAATCTGCTTCTTTCTATTTTGAGTGTAGTGAATTTCAGTAAATAATATAATATATATATATCAATTGATGTAAATAAAACATAGCACTTAGAAAATAGCACAATAGAATATGGCCACATCAAGTAAAGTCTTTTCTGCTAAATGCCTCTTAAAACATTCAAGTCAAGGATGATTCAGCCACTATAATAATTTTAACTTAAGGATTTTATGGAAGGCTGTCTTGAAAATTTGCTGGCAAACTAATTCATACATCTACATCAGACATTATTTTTTTAATTCCACAAAAATTTTTGGGTTTTGATAATTATATTTTGAGAGAATTAACACTATATCAATTTAAGATAATTTAACAATAAAACTTTAGAAAGTATTCTTCTATTATCTGCATAAATGAACAAATCGGTTTCTGTTCAGTTCTACCAGTGATACAACTTACTGTGTGTGATTTCTTCAATGTATTTTTTTACTTCCAATGTAAGGGATCCTTTTTGCACTTATAGTTTTTAAAATTTAATTCTGTAAAAGTGACCATCATCATATGAGACCAAGAGTTAAAAAAAAAAAAAAAGATGAAGCAAAGTTATCACAATAAAAAGCTAAGGAAGTTTTGAATACTCAAGATATTGTAAATTTTAAAATATTCTAGATATTTGCTTATGATGTACACTACCTCCTTGTATGTAGCACTTTGCGGGTGTGATGGTAAGGAGCAGGTGTTTGAGGTGAAGGCTCATGGTCATGCTACTGAGGCCTGGGTCATAGGCTGGATGAAGCAACTGTCTAACTTCCTTTCAACATTCTAATGGCAGGTTCCTGAAGAAGCACCACTTGTTGCATAGGCTTCTGTGGCATGCTTTTTGGAACCAAAGAAATGGTCATGACTTATAGTTGCATAACAGGCATATTCATTTACCACTTCCTTAAATCTGTCAATAGTTATTTTTCTTCCTTCACATCAACCCTCACTCCACAAACACGTAACCTAAATCCTGTCACCCAGAAATTCCTTTTGAGACCTTTAATGATGTGTGTATTAACACTAATTATCTAATCCACCTCTAAACTTAATCTGATATTTATATGCTGAGCAATCAAAATGAATAATGCATCAAAGCCCATTCTACTAATGAGAGAATCTCATAATATCAGAGTTGTTAAGGGTCTAAGAGATTAGATAATCCAATCTGCTCATTTGACAAATGAGAACAACTGAACCCAGAGTCTATTCCTGTCTGCTGGCTTTAAATAGATTAGAAATAAACCCTATATCTAAATCTTTCTGTTTCTCACACTTTACACCATTTCCTGCAAAGTCCATCTAAAATGCATAATAATTTTACTCTTCTGCATTTCTTTCTAAGAACTTTTATATTTCAGCTATTTTTTTAAAAATCTGAATTTTGTTAACTTTATAACTGTTTCAGAGAAATAATTAAAATAACGCCAATGAATTACTTTTTAATATAACCATTACTTATTGACATAGTCTCGTTAAAAATGTCCCTAATGTTAAAGTCCTTGCTATTACAGCTAAGGTTAATTAACACACGTATTTTATTAATTTATTCCTGGGGTAAGGCAAATAGTTTCACTTTAACTGAGCAGAGATTGGTTGCATAAGCCATCCCTCATAAATGGAATGAAGATTTTGAATTGCACTTATCAGAACATCAATGCAGAAAATGAATTTTTCTCTTCCAAGAAATACTCTATGCATCTGCAGACAAGGAAGTTGTTCACACTTGTGTGTGCATATACATAAATACACACACAGGCCCAGATAAATGACCATGAGAACCAGCCAAGACCAAAAGTGAATCTAGATCTATTAAAAAAGTAGAAATGTCTACAAAGGAGCTTTAAAAAGAAATCATAATTGTCACGCAATTAGTTCCTACTTTCATGTTTGGCGTCTCCAGCCCCTGGGGTGTGGGTTGTAGTTGCAATCTGCTACAGGAAAGCAGTAATCAGACCTGGTCTCCAGGGACATTATTTCAGAATCATTTCTAGAAGCCTGCCTATAATATGCATATGGTAACTGCACACCATATTGAGAGTTGGTGGGCCTGTTGTTATTGGCTACAGAGGTAACATGATACTCTTGACTTTCAAATGAGTCCATACTGGCCCTGTGTGTTTGAGGAACATAAGACAGTTTCTCATTCCAATTCTCTAGGGGCCCCTGAAGCACCTTCCTCCGAGCTGCTGAGACCACATTTGCCACAATGGACTCTTGGATGCTCCTGGGTCTGAAGGCGTCATCCACTAGGCCTAGGGGAGACTTTGCTGCTGCTTCCCAAGGTGTTGGTCTTCTGTTTGCTTTCTCCAGCCCACCTGCTGGTTTGCTGGAGTAATTATAAGCGTGCTGGAACATCCAAGGCGATGTTGTAGACATGATGGGTGGGACTGGTCTTCCGGGAAGAGACAAGGAGCGCCCACTCTCCTAAAAACAGTGAAAATGTTCATATGGTTCATTAATTTCAGTTTGCACTGATTACTACTCCAAAGTATTCATGGCATCATTAGCAAGCACTACAAAAATCGAAGCCTTACAATGCTTAGTCCTAAAATCAAACAGGATGTCTCAGCTTCGTGTATTCTTAGCTCTGGTCTCCTGCTTAACACTCACATCCCCCTCTCCGTCCTTCCTTACTGCTCTCCTCTAATCCTTTGGTTGCAGTTGCTGGCATGTTTCCCAGGCATAGTCCCCGTGGTAGGGACCGTCTGCCCTCCACGTATTCACATCTACATTCATAGCTCCTGATACAAAGTAAACAAAACATTGATAATCCCAGAAACAGGGTAAATTACTAGGCCTTTTACTTTTCCCAAGTGATGTTTAATCTATTATCTCATTTCAGTCCACTGAATGTAGCAAAAGCAAACAAGAGCTCCTCAGAGGTAGTTAATGTTACTGAAATGGTGGAATGACTGGCCATTATCCTTTCAAAATCTATTTATGTGAAGAGGATCACATGGGTGTATCGCCCTTGTCTCTGAAGAGGAATCACTCTGCTATTTTATTTGCTTTTTGCTTCCTTTTATGTATATTGTCCTCTTACATCTTTGAGCTCTGAGTCTCTGCAACATTCCTCTTCGTGGACTAAATGTTCTGCTTGGCTAATCCACAGCAGCACACACTACTGAAAGCTCTCATGTTCTCGCCTTGTAACTCTCCTGCCTTCCCAGCAAACCCTCATGACTGTCTATCTGCATTTTTTCTCATACATTCCTGTTTGCAGGACAAACTCCTTAGACAAACTCCTGGCAAAAAGTCTCAAGGGGACACCTGGGGAAATGAGTCAGTGTTGAAAGTATCAAAATATTATGTTTCTCAAACAAAAGACCATGCCTAAAAATGTGTGTTCAGATTTCAAAAACAGTTTCGGCAGTCTTTCTTTCTTAATCAAGTTCTTGAATATAGACTGAAAGTAACACTTCGATTTGGACAAAAGAGTTCAGATTTAATTTTCATTTTTTTCCACTA
The DNA here is from genome assembly GCA_004363535.1 of Dasyprocta punctata. NCBI lineage: Eukaryota > Metazoa > Chordata > Mammalia > Rodentia > Dasyproctidae > Dasyprocta > Dasyprocta punctata. The sequence goes on from RJWM01037378.1 coordinate 12,648, forward strand.
AACACATAAAGGTAGATAGTTCATTTTTGGTTTGAGTATGTAGAAATAAGGCATCAATATAATGGATCATAGTTCTTTATTTTTAATCATTAGAATTTTCCTATAATGGTAGAATTCCCACAAAAAATTGCTTTCATAAATCTCTATTTTAATGCAGAAGTAGTCATAAATTCTCTTTACTATATAGTTGATGAGGAAGGTGTGTGGGCAGGTGACTTTTACTCACCTCTAAGGCCTTGATTAATATTTCACATTACTGAGGTATCGGCTTCTTAAACTTATAAATTAAAATTTCAATGAGCCCCTAATATTCCCAGGCAATCTTCTAGGAGCTAGAGCCACAAAGCTGAAAAAGCCCCCGCTCTCAAGAAGCACAAAATCCACTGTTATTTTTAGCTCTCCAGTAGCAAGTTAGTGAATCATAGAAGGCCAGCTTAGAGAAAAGAATTTTTAACCTAACTTGACATGAAAAAAAAAAATAGGGAATTTTCTAAACTGTAAGAAATATTAAATTTGGGTGTAATAAAGAGAAACATCTCTTGTAATATATATATGTCTCTCCTTTGTCCTCGCCTGTGGAAGAGGGGGACAAACAAACACTGTTTGTTGTGAACTAAATAACTTGCTCTTCTGCATTTCTCTCAGCCAGCTAATGTACCTTCATGTTCCTTCAGGTGCTAACAATAGAGTGTGAAACTATAAATTATCTTAGGTTGGAGATTCAACTGTGAAATAAATAAATCATTCCCGAGGTACATAGTTTTTTTCTGTGTGTGCCGAAAATATTGCAGGCATCTAGTCTGTGCTTGCATCCAAACCCCTAATTTTAACATATTTCCCCCAAAGCAATTGTTGCGTCTTGTTCTTTGGGGCTATTTCCTCTGTCCATCTCAGTCTTCAAAATGCTTGGCCTATATTATTATCAAAGGAATTATAATTTTTAATATGAGAGCACTGAGCAGTATTTGAGATACTAAATTGGGTATGCCTAGGACCTATCATCGAATTGCTTCTTTCTGTCTCCTACTAAATTTTATGTAACGAATGAAGTTTTTCCGCTCTCACTGGAGGAAAACTTAGCAAGTCCTGTGACACTATTTAACTTTAGGAATAGTTCTATAGTTACTTTAAGTTACCCACACTAGTTCTTATTTTGAAATAGAAGGTTCCATGTCCTGTACTGACAAGCTCCAATTTAAACTTAAAATGAAAGCTCCTGTCCTCCCGGCTGGGCCTCTTTCAGAAGGGTCACATGCCCTCTGGGAGGAGAGGAGCTTGGCTCTTCGGCTCTTCGGCTCTTCCTCTCCCTTTCTCATCCAGCCTGCTAGCTCTGCCCACTGGGGCCGCAGAGCAAGGATGGTGAAGAATCATAGTGAGTGGTTTCACTTGATTTGCTAACCCTATCTTCTGGCTTCCCCGTCTCAGGCCAGGCAGTCCCAAAGAGGACTGTTTTCACGGACGGTTAGAAGATTCCATCACTGCTGAGCCTTTGATTCATACCCATTTGTCCCTTTCCCCGGAGGCGCTCATGACTATGAATCGTGCTCCACGCTGCCCACTGAGGTGCCCCCAGGATCCCCTTTCCCCCTGGGAGAAGCTCGCACATGACTTCGCTGGGCTCTCTGTTGCTCCTGGCCCCGCCCAGTCCGAGGTGGGACACTCACACCACTCGCCACAGGCCCAGAGCAGCACATTTCCTGGACTTTTGCCAAAGCAGTTTGTCAGCCTGTCCCTGTCCTTCCAGATCTCCTGAGAGGGTGTCGGATCCCAGGTCACTCTGACCTCCCTCTGTCCTCATGCAGGCATCTCCTATCAAGTTTTCTAAGAAGCCACTTTGAAATTCTTCTTCTACATAGCTTGAGGTGAAGGGACAGAGCCCCTCACGTCACCTCCTCCAAACACACGGATCTCAGACACAGCAGGATCCCTCCCTGCAAGATCCTTTCTTTCTTCCATACTCTGAGACATTTTAGTTACCTGGACCTGGCTGAGAGCTCTAGAACTGTGGGCATCATTTGTTACTGTTCTCTTTGTGAACTCTTGCTTTAATCTGGAATCTCATTTCAGTGTGAAGTAGTTCCTAGCTGGAATTTCTTGAGTGCAGCTTCAATTATTTTTTTTTTTCTTTTTTTGGTGGTTCTAGGAATTCCACCCAAGACCTTTGCACTAAGCTACATCCTCAGGCCCCTTTTTAAATTTTTATTTTGAGACCTGGGCTCACTAAATTGCTAAATTCCTCAGGCTGGGCTGGGACTTGTGATCCTCCCGTGTCAGTCTCCCAGAGTAGTGGGATTTCAAGCATGTAACACCATGCCTGGTCTGTAAACTTCAAATTTAACATCTTTGTTATGTTAACCTTTTCAGTAGAGCACAAAACTTTCTCTTATTTTTCTTTGTAAAATGAAATATTTGCTAAAAATGGAATGGGTCCCCTCCCTCCATGGATTAATTCCAAAGAATGCCTCTAAAGCTTCCAGTAGTCTTAAAGAGTGGAAACCTTTTACCTCACTCAGACCTGCACTGCAGAAGAGAGCTCATGTGTTTCCAGGACATCCTTGGGATCCTTAGGGTCTGGTTTGGGGAACTTCTTTCTTACAAAACTAAACCTCGCTTCCCATAGCTTTGTCCCAGTGCCCCTGATAACAGAATTCATCTACTCCCATTTCGATAGTCATTCTTTTATAGATTTCCAGTTTTATCCACCCTCACTCTCTTGTTGCTTTCATTTTTCAAACTAAGAGGAAATAATAGCTATGGTGCCCATTCCCTCAAGTTTCATTCTTTTTTCTCCAGTTTGTTAAGACAGACTAATACAGAAACAATGCCTGATCTTCTTAAGTGGACAAAGGTGCGTAAGCGAAAGCACCAAAACTACGCCATGTGCTGAGTGAACACATCATTCAAACTGACTAAGGGAGTGCGTCATCTGACAGATGACAGAGTTAACATCACACATGGAACCTGCAGCCTGGTCAACCTACGAGAATACACGCCACTCTGTAGCTCACCCAATATAACTCATGCAGTAAAGAATACAAGATTCCCACCAAACTTGTGAGTCACCTGCCATTGTAATGCCCACAAAAGGGCTAAATACTAAGGAGTCACTCTCTTACCTTAGCCTTTAATGATAGCTCACATTAATGTATTGCTTGTTGTGTGCCAGGCAGTGGGTGCTAATTGCTTTATAAAGAACATTTCATATAATCCTTACAACCCCACGCACTATTATTATCTTACTTTTTCATAAGACGATGAGACTTGGGGAAGATAAGTGACTTCCCCAAGGGTAGAAAGCTAGTAAATGTTGGAGCAGGAAGTTGAACCCAGTCTTATACCAGAGTTCTTTGTCTAACCTCAGATTATACTTGCAATTGAATATGAAATAGCATGGAGAGAATATCCTTTTTTTAAAAAACAAAATAAGATTTGTATCTATGCAAACAAAATGGAATGCGATCTTAGAAATTTTGAAAGAGTCATTTAAATTTTGATGAAATTTTGGTTTAACTAATGCTGCCATCTTGACATCTATTAGAAGAACTACTAGGTAACCACTATATGGGGAATACAGGGCACCCCATGTAGATGTTCTGCTACAAGAAGGCGAGGTACATGTGGAGCCCTGAATTCAGGAGAAAAGCCCAGAAAGCCTGAGGTCTTTTTTCTGCTTAATGTAAACATCTTTCATATCAGTTAAATGTTGATTTGTCCACATAGCTTGTTAAAGAAGAAGTTCAGTTAGCTTCCTTATTCAACTGTCTGGGAACAAATTTCGTTGTCAGGGAACACTTGACCTTTAAAAAGGAAATGCCATCCGGGGCTCACTTAGGACAATGAAGTGAATTCTAAAGCAATGCAAATAAATAGTCCTAGCAGCCAAAGGAGTTTAATGTGATATATGTGTTGAAGTTCAAAATATTTATATCATAAATTTTGGAAGCTAACAAGTGCTCTTGGCTGAAATCCTGCTTACATGTGCACCATGTCCAACTGGTAAATATTGTCCTAGCTCCTTTCTCTCTTAAACACATGGTCAAGTAAGCACTCCTCACAAAATACTTTATCATAACGGATTCCAGGAGCCCAAGAGAAGCAGATAGAAGCACATGGTATTTCCTTTGCCTTTGGAGCCTTTGAGTAGCATTTCTGAAGTACAGAAGTAGTAGGAGAGGCGCACCAAGAGAGGCGAGCATGCGGAAAGCCTGAGGCAGTCTCCATCTTTCCTTTTGCCCCAGTCCCAGTCTGTGGAGTCAGCCCTGTTTCCTTCCCATTTCACACTCCCCAACCCCATCTGTCAGCAATGACTTCAAAATGCATCCAGGATTTGATCGCTCTCACTAACTCTGCCATTTTGGCCTCAGCCATCGAAAACCCTTGCCTGGATTATTGCTATTGCTACTGTCTCCTAATTGGTTCCTCTAGATCCACCCTTGCTTCCTTTAGTTTATTCTCAGTGCACCAGTCCAAATTGTCCCATTAAAACCAAAATCAGGTCATGTCATCCAGTTCCCTGATTAACCCCCACCCCATAGCTTCTCATTTCAAAAATGGAAAAAAGGCCAAGGTCTTTCATTGATATCACAAAATCCGCTGAGCCCACCCCTGAACCCCCAACCCCTCTTCTTGAATACACTGACATGGTCATGCCTGGGCTGTTAGCCTTGCAGATTATTTTTGTGGAACATAAAACCCCAGATACCAGTGTGCCTCCTACCTCACTTCCTTTAGGTCTCACTCAAATGTCATATGATCACTCTATTTGACAACTTCCTCTCAAAAAACTGCCTACCCCCTTTCCCCACTTTATTTCTTCTGTTAGACTTATGCCCCTCTAACAT
>RJWM01037379.1:0-17490 GCA_004363535.1 Dasyprocta punctata
ACCACTTTTGTACCTTTTTTCCTACTGTTATATGTGACAGAAATAACTGTTTTGAACTAAAATCTATTGTACACATTTATAATTTTATCTATTTTAAATATCTTTAAACAGCTTCACTGTGGGGTCATGATCTCTAGCAAAGCCCATTTTCCTCTAAAGAAATACCTATGAGTGTTTGAGAAAAAGCCAAGCATTTTCAATTCCTTTTGAATACGAAATGAAAATACACTTATCTTAAAAGCCTGCTAATAATTAAACAGGGATCTAAAGGGCCAATTTGAAAACAGACTTTTTAAAGAGTCAAGCTCATTGGGCTGAATTGAACTTATAATTGTTCATGAGATATTTGCATATGAGAATTATCTGCTTTCCTCAAACCCATGGGATGAAATTGGATTTTTGCTCCTTTCAATGTATTTGAATGCATGTACATGTGCATAGTAAAATGGACAAATGCAGTTTAACAGAAAAGCATCAACAGTTTTCTAAAATATTCTGAATATAGAGGCAAAATGTACTTAAAAATGGAATTATGCTTCTTTATAATTCAGTGCTTTTATTTAATGGGTGCAGATAGAAAATAAAATGCCTATTATAGTGAAGTAGATTAACATATATATCATCTTACAGTTACTTTTTGGATGTGGAAATAAAGCAGTTGAAATCTACTTCAATAAGAAATTCCAATACAATTTTATGAACATTAGTTCTCATGTTGTAGAAATCTAGATTTTTCATGCTATGTTTCTATTATCTTGTGTCTTTTATCTAATATCTCTTCATTTTTTATCATCTTGGTTCTACCTGCAGTAACTACTGTCTCATTTTTCTGTTTCTCAGTATTTGTGGCTTAACTTTTTAAATATTTCACACATAAGTTAAATTAAGCAATATTTTTTCTTTCTGATTGTCTCATTACATTTAACGTAATATTCTGAAGGCTTATCCATGTTGTGGCATATGCAGAATTTTCTCCTTTTTAAAGACTAAATTATATATATAATTGTGATGATTTTACATCTATGCTAAATTTTATATAAATTATTATACATATGTATAATAGTATCTTTGTTTATTCATAAGTAAAGTGGTGCTATTTTTCTTCTGGCTTCCTTCAAAGTTTTCTCGTTGCTTTCAGTTTTAAATGTCAAATTGGTGTGTGTATGTGTGTGTGCCTGCGTGTGTGTAGCATTTATCGTGATCATTCTCAGAATGTCTTGGATTTGTGACATGATATTTTCCATTAATTTTTGAAAATTCTCAGCCATTATTACTTCATGGATAGATAGATAGAAGACACATAGACAATAGATGGACAGACAGATAGATAGATAAGATAGATAGATAGATAGATAGATAGATAGATAGATAGACTGACATAGATAATATAGACAGTTTTTCAGCTCTGTTCTTTTTTTTTCCTGATATTGTAATTACACATATGCTACACTTTAAAATGTTTTCCCACAGATCTTAGATTTTCTCATTGATTTTTTTCCTTGAAATTCCATTGGAGAACATTTCTGTTGTCCTATGTATAAGATCAGTAAACTATTTGGTTATGTTCAATCTATTTAAAAACCCATCCAGGACACTTTTCATTGCTATTGGTCTGTTTTCTATTTGAATTTCTTTTGCTTTTTTCTTAGAGTTGCTATTTCCCATTTTATTTTGTGTTCACTTTCTCATTAAAGTATATAATATATATTTATTATAGTTACTTTAAATAGATAACTATAATTCTGAAATCTGTGCCAGAACTGAATCGAGTTCTGGTGTAAAATTTTCCTTCAGACGTTGCTTTATTTCTTTTTCTCATAATATTTCTGTGCTTTTCTGCTGAAAGTTAAACTTGATAGTTTTGGTGACGTGGACTGAGGAAAATAGGTCTTTGGTGTGGGGTTTCTGTTAATCTGGCTCGGTGGGGTTCCAATGCATATTTGATTCATATATCAGTGGTCGAGACTCCCATTAACCTTCGTGTCATCATTTTCAGTTCCTCTGCTTTCTTTGGTATTCCTAGAAATACTTACTTAACTACAGTCTATCTTACAGCCATGTCAGCTGACAGTTATTATTATGTCATGCCAACCCTATTGATTGGGGAAGAGCCATATACAATATTATGATTATGTTCTTGTTTCACGAGCTACAGAAATGTTTATTAGTTTCACGTTCTACAGAAATGTTTATTAGTTCATTTTGTTCACCTTGGGTGAGACAGGGAGGCAAACGGTGTTGGGTTTGGATAATTTCCATTTTCCTATTATTTATTTATTTTGGGAATCAAACTCAGGACCTTTTGCTTGCCAGGCAGGTGTTGTCATTTTCCTACCTCTAAAATGAATCTAGGTGAAGACTTTTTCCTTGGAGAGTAGACTTTCACTATGGAGAGAAATTCTGGGATATTTTTAAATGATAACTTTTCTCCCCTCAGGCCAGAAATACAAAAGAATCACTCCCTTGAATTTTCACAGTGAAAAAATGTTACAGTGCCTGGAAGTAAAACTCATAAAAATATTGAGATCCTTTTAAGTCTGCCTTCCCAGGAGCTTCTTGCTCCACTTTAAGTCACTATCATTCACCAAAATTAACATTTAGTTGTTCCTAAGAGTCTATGCCTGCAGTGACCTCTGCTCTATGCTGCTTAAATCTCATGGTGCCTCTGTGTTTAGAATTTCGGGTGCTCTTTTGTCCTGTGACCTAACTTTTCTGAGTACATGCAAAGATACTGGTTTTCAGTGTGCTCCAGTTTTTGTCTTACTGTACAGATGGGCATATGATTTTATAAGCTCCTTACATGTCAGCGCTAAAGGAAGTCACTTCCAATATGTTTGAATATAGAAGTTACAAACATCCAGTTTCCTTCCTTTTTCCCTTTCCTTTCCTTTCCTTTCTTTCTCTCTCTCTTTCTTTCTCTTTCTTTCTTTCTTTCTTTCTTTCTTTCTTTCTTTCTTTCTTTCTTTTCTTTCTTTCTTTCTTTCTTTCTTTCTTTCTTTCTTTCTTTCTTTCTCTTTCTTTCTTTCTTTCTTTCTTTCTTTCTTTCTTTCTTTCTTTCTTTCTTTCTTTCTTTCCTTCCTTTATCTTCTTTCTTTCCTTTCTTCCTTTCTTTATATTTTTTCTTTCTTTCTTTCTTTCTTTCCTGCCTCATTCCCTCTCTTCATTAATTCCTTCTTTCCTACTTTCTCTCTCTCCTTTCATCTCTCCCTGCCTCCCTTCCTCCCAGGATTCATCTCTCTTGTCTTTCTCTGAAATAAGTGTTTTCTTAAACCGTACTACTTTTATTGTCACAGTTTAGAAAAACTATCTTAAGAAGTTCTCCCCCCAGATAATTATTCACATGAATTCCTATCCTTTCACAGAAAGTTGTTAAATAATGCTTGAAGCAGTCTCAGCAAATTCTTTTGGGCATCATGCTGTTTAAAGTGGGGATATGATGGTTTTTTTCTATATGATTCATTTTCTCTATAAACCATGTATGTAACAGCATTTCAAGAAAAGATTCTGATTAATCCAATACACTTGGATTAATTCAGATGGCTCAATCAGGAAAACAACCAACACTTTATTTTGTAGCTGTGAAAGAAAGGAACTATATACGCAGCTGCCTTGTACCTGGGGTATGCTACTTACAGGAATAAACCAAAACCTACAGAAGATAAGGAATGAGAAAAATGCTCAGAAATTATAAAATTCTGATGCTGCACACATCTTCAGAAATTTTTTTCTCTTTTAGTAAGGACTCAGAAGGGTAAATATCATATGGTTTATTTTACATGAGAAACATAAAGTATAAACAATTTAAAAAGCAAAATAAAATATTGATGATAGGAAATGGGATACACTTTGTAGAGATGTGAAGGAGATCTAGGGAGGGGAAGCCAGAGTGAGCTCAGGAGGAGAACAAGAGGTATAAAGGGTTAAGGTGTGGTTTGTATATGTATCAATCCCCCATGATGAATATGCTCATTATGTACAGTAAACATGTATGAATATTTTTTGAAGGTCAAAATGAGATTTCCTTTAATGGTAGCTACTTGTATTTTTCTGTTATGCATGTTTATGAAAGAGAATATAGAATGTGCAAAATCATCAAAACAGATTTCCTGGTGTAAAAATGGACCTGTACTCTTACAAACTCTAAAATATTTAGAAAAATGATTAAAAAAATTATGTAAGCATAGCAACCATTAGAAAAGTAAAGGAAAAGGAAATGAAGGTACAAGCTCAGCAATACAGGTTTATTTCAGAACAAACCTGAGAGGGACTGCTCTGGCACTGGCAACCAGACCAGCTACTCTATTGCAGAATATAAAGTCTTTTATAGGGTCATGAGCATAAGGAGTTGAGGGTTCAGTGGAAAAGAGTTGTGGTTATCTGTTAGAGACAAGGTTTGAGGCACATAGAGTTACAGTGACTTGTCAAGTGAAGGACTGAGTAATGATGGGATTGATGGACTGCTGCTATGGTTACCAGACCTTATTAACCCATGATCATACATTTCTATCAAGTTCACCAGCACAACGGGGATTGGGAGGAAGAGGTTTGATGTGATCACCTGTTCACCTCTGAGTGGCAGCAGTCAAATTCCTTCAGCAACCATAAAAGAAAAACATTTATAACATAGAACCATTACCTTTTTACAAATGTTTTTGGTTTAATTTGGTTCACAGTCTGTAGAGGTTTCAGTGCGTCGTCAGTGGGCTCCAAGGCAGTTTGGCATGGCAGAGGGGCATTGCAGAGAGGAAGCAGAAAAGCATCAAGGGGCAGGGAAAGATGCCCATCCAAACAATGTCCACAGTGAGCCATCTCTTCCCACCAGGTTTCATCTCACCTGTCTCTACAACGTCACACCTATCTCTTAAAACCATGTGAACTAATCCAGTGGTGCAATCCATGGTCCAGTGTTGCACACCCATGACCCGATCACCTCCCAAAAGCCCCACTTACGAGTGCATGAGGCTTCAGGGAACATCAACATATAAGCCGTACTATGGACTAAATGCATTATGCATAAAGGGATGTGCTTGAGTCTTTTAGGGGCCAGTAGCAACATGTTATGGCTTATAGAATAGTCACATAACAGAGATGTGCGTAAGTTTTTGAAATCGCTATTGCTTTTTCCTTTCAATGTCTATTGTCTTTAACCCATGATAATTACACTAGGAGCACTTTTATGATTTCAGAAAAGTGCATTTGTTAAGTGTTGGTAAGCAGCTTTAAACAACAAAGGTACAAATCATATCTGGAAGCATCCGAATGATAATTGATATTTGCACAATAAATATTCACTTGTTTGTTTGCTTTTATGGTACTGGGCATTGAACCAAGGATCTTACAACAAGCTGTATCAGCAATACTCTTTAATTTTTTTTTTTAATTTTGAGACAAGGTCTCCCTAAATTACCCAGGCTGGGATTAATCCTTCTGACTCCACTTTTCAGTTGCAGGGCCAACAGTTGTGTGTCACCACATATGATTATCTCTCTTATTCACAGAATTCAGATATAAATTCTTGTGATCCATCATTCGTACTATTCAATACTTACATGATATTCAATAAAACAGATTATTTTAGTATTCATAAAGATAGCACAATTTAGACTACCAATTGGTCTGCAGTTTGAAGGATAGGGGCCTTATCTTCAAATCCTGAGGCGTATGTTTTGCTTTACAAGCTCAGTGATTGCGCTCACACATTATTGGAAATCACTTTTCCTCTGATGAATGAAATGTACATTTTCTAAATGAATTGTGATATCTGTCATTGAGTTTAAGCAATTTTAAGTATATTGAAAAGTCAAAAAGCATTGATATTTCATGTGTACATAAGGTAAATTGTGAATGAAAATATTCCTTTGGTTGCTTTACTGTTTGATGAGCTTTTCTTCAATTAATTGAAGTGATAGATTCTTGTCGACAAACCTCTGTACAAGGACACCTGTATTTCTACTGTGCTGCATAGAAACCTAACTGTATGCTTTCACAACTTGGTTGAGATAATCACTATGTGGCGGTTGATGGAGAAAAGGTCAAGTGAATCAGTCAAAATAATTTGGAAACCTAGGGAGTAAAAAATTTGATTTTTTAATCTTATCTCCCAAGGAGTGTATATTTATATATTTCTGGTGTGAAAGTTGCAGACTCAGTGAGCCAAACATTTCTATTTGTTCGCATTTGAATATTACAAAGAATCTATACCACTTTTGCTTTTCCATAAATATCAAATAGGAGTGTGTTTACAGCATTTCCTGTGTTGCAGTCTGCATCTTTTTTCCTGCCTGCTTGTCTTCAGTTACTCAATCTGGAGTCACTTCCTTCTAATTCGATATTTATTTTTCAGATACATCTCCATGCACAAAAAATGAACATAAATTTATAAAAAAGTTTAAAAAGCACATCGTTATGCAGCATTCCCATGTCTTAGTTACTTTTCTTACTTTGCTGAGACTAAATACCCGACACCCAAAGTTAAAGCAGAGAAGGTTTATTTAGTTCATACTTCTTTGTGGTTTCAGTCCATAACTGATTGGCTCTAAGACAGGATAACATGGCAGTCACGCATAGCAGAGAACACAGCTCAGGGGAGGGAGAAGACAGCAAAAGTAAGCTAACAGTCTCTTCCTGCCACTTTCACACTCTATCTGGGCTACTGAGATTAGGGCGGTGCCAAACCAATCAGTGGACTGTTTAATAATCACATCCCTTAACCTTGTATCACATGTTCTAGATTCAGTCACCTCTGGAAAAGCCCCATCAGTGATCACATGAGGTTTGCAGGGGGGGCATCTAGATCCCAACCATACCACCCATGCTATTAATTGTTTTTTATCTACAAAATATTAATGAAAAAGTTTACATTTATAATCATAATGATTTTATGTATTCTATTATGATGCTTAAGTTTATTTTTTCAGTTATGATGCTAACTTTATTCTTTCCAGAAAATGATTCCTTACATGCATTAACTAAATCTCATTAACAAAGAAAGAATTGTCTAAAGCTTGTGTGTTCTGTATCCACCCACTAAACCTCTGTGAAAACAGTAAACTAACATGGTAAGATTTAGCATATATTTGCACAAAGCAGATTATAGAAAACATGAACTCAAAAGGGGAAGCCTGCATCAAAATAAAGCACTAAACTGGAATTTCAGAGCTCATTACCCATTGTCTTCTATCAGCCCACTGTGTATCATTTAAGTCTACTTTCAATGTTTTATGTAGCAATGTGTGGAGGCTTTGAGTGACTGGTAGAATTTTTGAAAGGGTAAATCACTCACAACAGGAAATTATCCAGAGTATCAGTGTGAGAGAGCCACCAGTGCAAGGGAGAGGAGGGACGGAGCATGCCCAAGGAAGTGCGGAATCACAGGGGTTGTCATTAGCATGGCAGGGAGACTCTGGGTTAGAAAGCTTCCCTTGGTACCTTAGAACTACAAGATCTTATCTTGTGAATAGTCCAAAAATTCAAGATATCACAGGGCATGCAAGGCAAAGAGGCTCTGTATGGCTAAAAATATGCTTTTTGGGCAAGTTTTAGTAATTGGTTTTATAAAAATTTGAGTTTGAGAACAGTGGGTTTTTGAACTGACATTTCTCATTATGTGAAATAAACAACCTAGGTACCAACACACAGTGGCCACCTTTGGCTTATTTCATTTACAAAGTAGGATAATCATTGTCCCATGTCTGCCACATGCTTAATGAGAGATTAATGAAATAATATTTGTAAAGCCTTTGGAAGTTCTTCTCAGGGACAATACTTAATGCAAAACAGCCAGTTATTATGGCAAAAGATTTTTTTTCTAAAGTGACTTATGCATAATCACTGCTTCTATATTAATAGCAAATGAAATGAACTACTTTTGAAGATTATAAATATTAACATTTTTTCTTTACATTTTATTGAAAGGGAATTAGTTTACAAATTAAAAATATTTGAGGAATGTTTTAAAAATTCAACTGAAAGCATGGTTTAAATTAATATTTGAATTTGAATACAGTCATTTGAGTGCATATTAAGCAACAATTTACATTTAAATAAGACACACATATAAAATGAGAAAAAATTAACACTGTAAATTGTAAAACATTATTGAATTAAAACAATATTTTAACGTATATTTAAATTAGTACCTGTCTTGGTTACTTTTCTCTTGTTGCTGGGACAAAATACCCAACACCCAAAATTAAGGAAGGAAAGGTTTATTTAGCTTACAGTTTTTGAAGGTTTCAGGCCATAATCAGCTGGCTCCAAGGCAGGGTGGCATGGCACTGGGGCAGCACTTCAAAGCAGCAGCCAGAGCCAAAAGGCAGCCAGAGCAAAAGAGTGGAACAAGCCTCTTCTCCTCCCTTATATTGTACACAGGCCACCCACCCCCGCTTCAGGGCTGGTGTAGCACTCACAAATTCTCCTTGCCTTCCTTTGCACAGGATGAGGATTTTACAAATAGCCCTGGCTCTCTGCTGTGTCTCAGCTAAACTTCTAAAATTCTCAAGTTGACACAATGTATCAACCATAACACATAGCTAAATATATATTTGTTATTAGTTTTGGGAAATACGTTTATTTTGACTTTTAGAATTCATAAATTCACTCTTCATATAAATCAACCATATGCTAGATAATGAATGGTATATATTTCTTATTAACTCTACATTTGTAAGAAACCTGATATTTTATTATTCTGAATCAGAAAAAAATGCTCTTGTATCTAATGAGATTGAATATAGATGTTTAAGATGCACATTTATTACACAAAGTCATGGTTAGTAAATGCCCTTTTTTATTATTTATTTGCATGTATACAATGAATGTGAACATGGTGATTGAAAAAAGTCATTTAAGTAGTGTTTTGTATTCTTAGATGCCAATAATATATATTTCTACCATTATATCTTTTACAATAAATATTACACAGTGAATATTAAAATTACAACTGATGCTTGTGTTTATTCTTTTTGTCATACAAGTGCCTTTAGAACAGTGAGTGTAGTAAAGAGACAAGAAAACACTAGGTTAAAAACTGAGTGCACTTTGTATAAGCTGATATACTCTCACAATTCTGTTTGTCAATTATTTACCCTAGATGTTAATTCTTCACTTTCTCACTTCTTCTAGATCTGTGAATTTTTTAAATGTTATCATAATCTAGAGTCCTGAAAATAATAAAAAGAATGATGACAGTCTTTATCTCAATTGGGAGTTGTTACTGTGGATTTTGGTTTGCCTGGATATTGATGCTATCTTTAATCCTAGCAAGTATTCCTGAATGATGTTCAGTATCAAAATATCTTTTACTATAGATACAGATACTATATTAAGTTACTTGATAGAAGGAGTTGAGTTAAATATTTAGACTAATTATAAATTCTTCCCAAACAATGGAACACATCCTCAGTAATTAACTATACATTAACAGGATGAAAATGCTTCAAGCTAATTAATATGATAAATTTAATGAATGACAACATAAAAGTTGAAGTAGAATACTTTTTTAAAATTTTACCAAAGTTGACTTACCATGAAAAAAAACTCAACAGTTGATTGTACCACTGGAAGTTAAAGTGAAATGAATGACCAAAGTCCTAGAAAACAGATTTAAAAATATGTAAGATGATACCTAATCCATACAGTCCATTTTAATCCATTTAAATCTGTTATTACTCCCCCCTCTATAGCTCCAGCAGATTTTGTGAGAATATTATACCTCCACTTTCTGTGGTCTCTGTTGCTTGACTGGAGATGTGTCTTAAATTCTCGTCCCTGAGAAAGCAATGGTCTTAGTTACCCTACCCCTGTTAACAAGGATTTGCTACAGTTTATATTGTACTATCCTCCCTGGGGATGGCTGAAGAAATTCCCCAGAAAATCTCCAAGTGCAGACTTGCTTCTCATTTTTTTTCACTGTGTCCAGAAAACTATAGCTTGGCTCCACAAAAAGGTATTGCTATCTAGCCTGTTCTGTAAATATTTCCTTTTTCTCTAAATTTCTTCTCCTTCTCCTCCTTCTCCTTCTGCTTCTGCTTCTGCTTCTTCTGCTTCTTCTTCTTTTTCTTCTTCTTTTTCTCCTTCTTGTTCTCCTTCTCCTTCTCCTTCTTTCTTCTTCTTCCTCTTCTTCTTCTTCTTCTTCTTCTTCTTCTTCTTCTTCTTCTTCTTCTTCTTCGTTCTCCTTCTTCCTTCTCTTTCCTCCTTCCTGCTTCTCCTTCTTCTCCTCCTCCTCCTTCCCCTCCTTCTTTCTTCTTCTTTTGATGGTATGAAGATGCAAATTTGGTGAGAAGGTGTATTCTGCTTTTAGATGAGTGTAACTCACAATGTTTTTCCTAAAGAAAGGATCCTTCACTTAGGAAACAAGATTTTAAAACTACCAGTATCTAAGAGAAAAAGATGTGAACACATGCTTAAAACAGTAGTTGGTAGTGACTGATTGTACTCTACTCTGCCCTATGCTACTCTATGCTGCTCTGCTCTACTCTGCTCTGTGTGTCTGGATCTATTGATCAAATGAAGCACAGTTATCGAAGCACATTACTATTTATCTGCTTAGGTCATTACATATCTTGAAAACAATGTGTCGACTCTAGTGAATGCTTGTGATGTGCTTCATAAGTTGTCCTTGAGCCTCACATAGTAGGTACGGTAGGATCTGTAATTGTAAGCATCTCAGTAAGCTTAGGCTACTATCAAAAGATATTCCAGACAGGGTGGTTTTGGTTTAAAACACAACATTTATTTTTCACAGTTCTGGAGAATATAAGCCCAAGTTCAGGTTCTTGGTAACGGCTCTCCTCTTAGTTTAAAGAAAGTTTATTTTTTTTTTTTTTTCTCACAGTATCCTCACATGGTGGATACAGAGCTTTTATCTCTTCATCTTCATATAAGGGCACAAAAGATATCATGGTAGCTCCATCTTCATGACTTCATCTGAACCTAATGATCTTTTGAAAACCCATGTCCAATTCATCACATAGGAGGCTTCAGTATTTAGGGAAACACACACATTCCATCTATAGCAATGAGGAAGACAACCATGTATCCGTCATAGTTATCAATTATGACAAGGATAAATAGATACCTTCTCCATTATGACAGCTATAAAAAGGCTCCTGAATGGTTCACTGGCAAGTGTTCTTGTTTGCATCTGCAGTAGTGGCATTGGCATTTATAAGTGGCAGTAGCTAGAATTGGTTTTAGTGAGATGAGACCTATGAGTTTTGGTCATTTCATGATTGCCATTCCAGGCACTAGAACTCCACTAATACTTTCATAGTGCCAACCTGAAGGTAGCTGAGAGAAAATAACTTACAATTCTCAGTAGCAATTGTACTGGATTAAAATACTTACACATTTTGGTGTTTATTTCTGTATCTCCTCATTAATCTTCTACAGACTTCATCTTTCATTAAGCCTTGTTTTTTTCAAGCCTTCAATAAAGCATTCACTCATCATGAGACCAGATCTACTTGCACTTTTTATTTCTCTTCCATACACAGAAATCATGTGCTACATGACCAAGCACAAAGATGACAAATCTGTCCACTAGGGAACATCTCACAATAGACCTATGATAAGCCACTTTTTAAATTTTTTAAAAAATTTCTCACTAATGTCAATAAAAATATTTAACTCTATGTTGAGCTAGGCCTACATCTATTCTTTATCAGATAATTATAAAGAAATCTCTTTTACATTGTAGTCATGAGATAGGTAACATGATAGCTAATTCCTCTTATTATATAATTTAATTACTTCATTGAATATGCTCTGAGGTCAAGCAAACCCATTTTCATTGGAAAGTAGATTACTCCAAATTCTGCTTATCCTCATCACTAATGACTCTAACATTTCTGACTTCAGGAAGGGGTGGTGGAATTGTATATTAAATTGACTCTCCATGATGAAGTGTTCATTATTAAAGCCATAGGAAAGTGAGCAGTTATTTTAGAAATGCTGGTTAATTCTCTAATTCAGAAATCTCAGTCTTGTTTCATAATCATAGTGTAGTCTGCTACTAATCTTCTACTAAAGATTTCTAGGGAAAAAAATATTTTTTATCTATAAGAAATATATCAAACATCATCAAGTCTTTAGAGTTATGTCATTCAAGTAACAATTTGATGTTACACAACCTACTTTTGCTAAAGATATCTCTTGAAAGTGTCAGCTTTCAAAAACTCAAATATTCACAATAATATTGTAAATCATGTTATGCTACTTTTACAATTCAAAAATTTGAAGCTGTGTGGTGCTATGTCTTAGCAAGAGGAGATATGAGATTAAGAAGAAAGTGGTCCTGATATGTTTCCATCATCTTGAGATTCCCAAACAAACTGATTCCTAAAATTTTGAACTTAACCAAGTACATGTCTGACTCTTCATAGGATTTTCTTCTATTTCTAGAAGCACACTTTTTATAAATTTACTTTAGTAAATTTAAAGCAATTACCACTTCCATTTTATTAATATCATGGAGAAGCATATTATCATTGCTATTATTTGGAATGTCAAGATCAAGGACTTGGACCATATTATGACAAAGAACAGATATTTTAAAATAATTCTAGAGCAAGCCAGTGTATATGTATTCTTGCTCTTTTCAGGTAAAGACAGAGAGACTTAATTTTTTAAATGAAAAAGATTTAAAAAATTTCCCAACTCAAAACTAAATATTGGAGGGGAGGTCTATTACAGTATGAAGACGAAGCATAACCAGTGGACTACATCCCGATTAAGTTTGCTGTAATCCGTAATCATATGCTACACCCATGTGGTTCCCGTGGAGGCTAGAGACAGTAGATGAATGGAGATTGGTGGGAGGGAAACATCTCTCCTTCATTTATTAATACTTTAATATAACTTAATTGGAAAATTAGCCTGAAACCTAACAGAACCTTTTTTAGTGTTTCACTCTAGAATATGCCATTTCCCTCCACAATGTCATTTTATTCCACAGGAGAGGTAACAAACATGAGCTGTGTATCCTATTCTAATTATCTCCTTCCTGGTTGAGCTTCACATGATATGGGCATAAACTCAAACTCTTCTCCCAATTCAATTAACCAGAAAGTGAAGGAATTGTTTTCAGCCTTACTGTAAAAATTGGTCATGCAGATGTACTAGGGTGTTACTATTTCTAAGGCAGTTTAGAGATTTTTAATGATATTTAGCCAAGATAACATGACATAGATTAAACAGTGATTTAGAGTGTGCTATTTAAAGTTCTAAACTCCCATTACAGGCTAAAGGCTGACTTGTTTATTAGTGTTTTGCCCATATACCTTGTTAGTCCCTTAACCTTGTTTATGTGACAGAAGAGTCATAAACGAACTTACTGGAAATCACAAGCAGATATTCTGAAACTAAACTTCCTCAAACAGATATCATTCATTCAATATCTGGAGAACACTGTAGGACTTTTTAAGAATGAAACCTGTCTTTTGGGGCTTAATGTTTGTCTGTGCTCATTTCCTCTTTCAATATCATCTTTTGTTCAGTTATAATCTAGATTTAAATATATTGCACTATGCAGTTAATAAGTCCACTCTATTACCTGACTTGCATGGTAGCTTCAATGCCCATGTACCAGCCTAGATTGCAGGGCAAGTATCAATGTGTTCATATTGTGACTAAGGATCCAAAATGTAGATGTTACAACTGGCCATTGGTCTGTTTTGGGTAGGCTTGGAGAACTGTCTCACATATATTGGCATTGGCATTTAAGAATTTTGTTTTTAATGAACAAGCTGTATAATTAATTTATATGCTCATACTGAATGGAAAGTGAACTTTAATGCATTGATAAGACTAACATTTTGCTTATTACTTCTTGTGAGTTTTGTGTTTATTTTTATTATTTGTTTATTATTCTTGAATCTGTATAGCCCAAGAAACAATATAGGTAACTGTGCACCCTTCATATCCTTTGGAGCACCACTGCATAATTACTCTATCAGGTCACTGACTGTCAGATATTCACTTTGTCACTCTGAGCTTCAATGACTGTCCTATCTACCTTAATTTTGACAGTTAAAAGGTGAAATATTAGAGGCTCTAATATCAGTAATACTGCGGACTCAAGTTCAAAAGCAATGGCTGTAATAGTATCTCTCTCAAATATACTTGTATTCTACTCTCCAGAACATTCCTTGTTACCTCAGTACAAAATATATTACCTGGACCCTTCCAGAAAATGGAACCAGCAATCATATCTTACACAGCAATTATATTCTGCAACTTCTTATTTCTTTCTCAGTTATAAAAAAAAAACTAGTTCTATCAAATTCACTTCATCTTAATACATAAATCATCATGATTTATATTTAAGGAGACATTCAAAGAGATTATTGACTAGTATTAAATTTAGTCTTAAGTTTTATTTAAGTACATAGACTTTAGTCACAATATGAACACATCGATACTTTCCCTGCAATCTAGGTTTGTAGCTTCCCTGTCTAATTCACACAATCTTCCAGTCTACTCAGTCTTTCACAGTTCCTCCAGTCTCTTCAGAATATGTTACCAGGTTTTGCATTCATTTTGGAAAACAGGTCATTCCTGGCTTGTAGACTAAGCACACTGACCTGCATAGGTTCTGAATAGTTACTTCTGACTAATGGTTTAGTGGCAAAAACAAGTGACACAGACTGATCTTAAGAGATATAAATATCTTCTTGTGAGGAATTCGTTTCTAATGAGAGCATTGTACATGTTTAAGACAGAAACTATTTTCACATGTGATGTGTGTAAGCAGGAAGTTTTTTTTAATGGTCCCAAGTGTTCAGGGAATATGGAGATCCAATGCTGTCTTGCTCATTTGCTCTGTAAGCTCACTAGGTGTATAGTTCATGATGTTTATTTATCAGAGCTGTACTAAAGTATAAACACATTGCCAATGGTGACCATTTATTTTAATTGTCAGATTTACTGGCTTTCCAGTTAGATTGTAGT
Source organism: Dasyprocta punctata (assembly GCA_004363535.1). Classification (NCBI taxonomy): domain Eukaryota; kingdom Metazoa; phylum Chordata; class Mammalia; order Rodentia; family Dasyproctidae; genus Dasyprocta; species Dasyprocta punctata. Next base: position 14,950 of record RJWM01037379.1, read on the forward strand.
TTAATTTCTAATAAAATCTTCCCTAAACCAGAAAAAGACTAGAATCTACTTCTTCTGCCTACAGCTCTTTCCTTTTAGTTTTTCAGCGCACTTTCAATATCTTCTTGGCTGTCTCAAGCCTATAATTTTCTTTCTGTAGACCTTTCAATGTCATTAACAGAAGCCAGCCCACCCCATCTCTATCATTATCATTACCTTCAGACCATTCAAGTGCCACAGGCCTCTTCTAGTGCATACTTCTCCAACCACTTCTACGTGTCTCTAATTAAAAGAAAGGTGAAGTCTTAGTAATTGCAATGTGAATACATGCTATGTGTGTCATCAGGAGTTTTCTGGTATCGGCTGATTTATCTTGGACTTGTTGAGTGGCACTTGAGGTGAAATCTCTTAAGCTACCTTTTTAAAAAAATAAGATCTAAAGATAATTAGAGATAGTAAGTTATGGAAGTCAAGGAATGTCAAAAAATAAGTAAATTATATAGAGTGCATACTGCTAATTTTTATCAAGTTAGACAATTTTTCTGAAACCAGTGTGTGTTTCTTTGCTGACCATTCCTGGCCTGAATTGGAAGATGTAGAATTTCTATACTAGTTTCTGTCTCATTGTTTTTATGTATCTTCAGTGTTAGGCATAGGAGGGTTACATACATGTCTTATGAATTTACTTATATTACAGATAACTTGGAAAAATGTTGAAGGGAAGAAGATGAATACTTGATCTGAACATGAAGTAAAGTGATCATGGTTGGCACCTGTTGTCTTGAATATAGCTTAGTTGAACCAACACAATCAAGTGTTATGATTGTCATTAGTGTATCACAAGTCAAACTCCATAAAAGTTTATCATAACTTTATAAATTGTAAATGAAACATCCTATAAAACTACAAAAAATGTATGATTTATATCTAGATGTCCCCATGAAATCTCATGGGTTCAGAAGTATGGCCATTGGAAGGTCATTGAATGATGGGGGTGTTTATACTCATCAGTAGATTGATCCACTAATGAGTTTATAATTAATTGTGCTGTTAGGAGTTGGAGAATGGGCAGAAGAAGTGTGACACATTTGGCATGTCTTTGTAGAGTGCATTTCTCTCGCATGTTCTTCCTTTTCTCTCTGCTTCCAGATAGTCATGACATGAGCAGCTTTAGCCCAGCAGGCACTTCCCCCATGACGTTTATGCCTTGGAGCCTGATAACTATGGACTGAAACTTTGAGACCATACTTCAAGATGGATCTTTGCTCCTTTAAATTGACTATTTTGGTTATTTTGTTCCCAAAGTGTCAATTATGCAAACCAAATCAAATCATTTTTAAAAACGTAATTATCTTTTCCATACTCTCCTGTTCCTTGATTCTCATATTCCAGAAACAAAGCATTTAATGCTTTTGTCAAAAAATCCTTTCTTCTTATATTTAACAAAATCTTTTAAAAAAAGACACTTACTGGTGTTTAGGCAAAATTTTAAAAATCATATGGCTTGCTACTGTATGTCCATTTTTGAAAAACATAGGCACTCACTGCTACCCCTTCTCTTCTGAAACTGAGAATGAATTTTTCTCCACCCCCATCATTTACACACCCAAAATTCACTTATGGCAAACACACAGACACACACATGCACATACATTTATGACTGTTTTATTCTATTCAGTAAATAGGGTTACATCATAACTTCTTGGTTGAGGTAGTATTATGACAACATAATGCTCCTCACAACTATAGTTAGCTTATAGTCTAATAGAATTCTTTTTTGTTAATCCATTTCTCAAGATATAATAATGGACTAAATTAATTATTTGCCTGATTTCTGCTAATGATACTACTAATACTGCAACAACAATGAAAAACATCAAAACTAAATGTACAAAAAAAAAGAAAAGAAAAAGAAAGAGAAGAAAAATGAAAAGAAAAGAAAAATTCCATACTTTCCATTTTTTTTAATCCACTGTCTGCTTACTATGCTCCATCTGGTAGACACAGCTTCAGTTGGCCTCGTAGTGTGACCACAACTGTGCAAATCGGATGTGCTTCCTCAACTACTCAAAGAATGCTTGTGTGTAGGACTTACATTAAATTCATCAGTAACATTCTTGGTCCTGTGGTATTCTTTTGCTAATTTTACTTAATCATTTATTTTGAAATACTTTTTTTTTTTAAAAAAAGAGAATTTTAATATAGCATGATATTACTTTGCTTTGCTGAAAACATTCATATTATTTCAGAATACCACTACTTTGCAGGTTGTTTCCTTCTAAGTTATTGAACACTTTCTATTTCCATTCCATTTACTTTAGCTCTCTTCCTCCACCTTCTTTATTTTTTTTCTTTTCTCACATTTCATTACATCTCTCAGCTGACTATTTCCAGTGATAAAACTTTTATTCCTTACAAAATTTTGAGAAAGAGTTTGGAGGATATACATCAATATATACATCAATCAACAATATTTAGTTTTAAATTTTAATCCTCAAACTTTTTCATATCAATAATTCTGATAAAGGAAATGTTACACAAAACTGAACACGACACTTTCTA
>RJWM01037380.1:0-17484 GCA_004363535.1 Dasyprocta punctata
TGAATTTCACAGGAAGCAAAAAGATATAACTTAAATTTCCAATATGGTGTTTGTTACACTTCAGGGTTTTGAATGAATATTTATGAAAGAAAAAATATCTACTCTTGAGGTGGCAAAGATTACTTACCTCCACCCTTTCATTCACAATTTCTACTATCCACAAACAAAAGTTTCAGTGGGGCACGTTTCTCAGCTTCCCATTTTGTTTGGTTATTTTCTGGCTAATCCGGAAATGATGTGCTCATTTCTTTGAAAGATGAGGAATTTTACTTTCCTTCCAACCCTTTCTTCCTTCTTGTTCCTCCAAAAACATATGTGGTAAACATGAACATATTTGATGGTCTAGGTGAGGGAAACACCCAGGGAGGAAAGAACCACATAGGAGTAGGAGACCAGAGCTTCAGCCCTGTGCAGCTCCTTACAGGCCTTGACTGTGTGGACTTGCACTGTTACTTAAGTAAGAAATACAATTCATTTTGTTTAAGCTCCTATAATTTTAGCTATTTCATACAGCTGCTGTAAAATATGCTAAATAATGGTCTTCTGTTTTCAAAATTGGTGGCATAACAAGGGAATTGCCTCTTCCTGGGATGGTCTGTTTAAACACTTTTGTCTGTTTAATGACTCCCTCTGAAATCAGTAGTACTTTACACGCTGCTCCTTTGCCTGCTAGAAAGTTGACATACTCACTTATTTTAAAGTGTCAGAAACTTTGTGATTTAAAAATGAAGGAAAAAACTTGATGCAGAGGAAACATTTTTATGTTTTCAAGTTCTTTCTCAAGTAAATGTGGCATGTAAACTACCAGTCTAATTTCTGGAGCTGGTAAAATGATAACAGAGCTAAATGTCATTAGATAGCCCATTATAACAGTACTCTAGAGCACACGAGGTTATTGGAACTACTAAAGGTTTCAATCTTTTTGTGAAATGCTCCCAAAGAAATTGCAATCAATAGTTAAAGCAATTATTTTCTTGTAGCAAGATTGCTCATATTTATGTAGTTCTTAAAGCATTAAGGAGCAATGAATGGAAATCAATTAATACAGAGAATAGGGTTTCAAAAAATACAAATACTAATAAAATGTAGGACAATATTGTAGGCATCTCAGGCAATAACGATATCATTGGCACAACACAATTATGCTACTTTTTTCTTGAAAATATGATTTTTTTGCTGATACTCATATAATTTAACAGCACAATAATATCACAAAAGTAATAATGTCCATTTCCCTCTCAATATTTTTCACACTAATGATGAATAGATGTAGTGAAATTAAACCAAATTTCTGGTCTTCCTAAATTTCTTTCAATGGGATGCACTATTTGGTTTGAGGGATAGAAATAGCAGCAAATTTAAATTCCTAATTATGTTTTTCTGAGGCTAATAGTAACATTAATTAGCATTCGACTTGTGCACATAAGAAAAATGACTGTAGAATTTAGTTCTGTCACAGTTTTAAATAAATTTTTCTGCGTATATTACCCTTCATGTGAAAATAAATTTTAAATTTTCCTTGAGTAGAAAAAAAAACTTTCAAAGTAACTTATACTTGCATAATTTAAATAATTCTTTCATTTTTCAATCCATCTTATATCATATGGAAACTCAAAATTATATAGCTAGTAAGAGTTCTTAATCCCCTCACCTAATAATCTTTTCTCAGCAAAAACTTTACACAGATACCATCAGCTCCTAAATCTATATTATTAAATGAAATTTAATTTAAAATAGTACCTTACACTCTACCATATTACGTTAGCTGTTGCACAGTATACTTGCTTGCTAAGGCTGCCATAACAAAGTACAGCAGACTGGATGGTTTAAACAACAGAAATTTGTTTTCCCACTGTTCTAGAGGCCAGATGTCTGAGATCAAATTGTCAGTGAGTTGGTGTCTTTTTAAAAATCTCCCCTTGGCTTGTAGATAGACAGCTTTGATGGTCTTCTTTATGTGTGCTTGTGTCCTAACCTCTTCATATAAAGGGTGTTAGGTGGATAAGATCGGAACCACTTTCTGTTTTAATTTTATCTGAGTTGCCTCTTGAAACACTCTGTCTCCAAATACAGTCGCATTCTAAGGTAGTGGAGTTTAGAGCTTCACTATATGAATTTGGGGTATGCTATCAAGTCCGTAAGACCTAGAAAATATAGTTCTCTTTTTCTTTTATTACACAGATTCTAAACATAATTTCAATAGCAAAAGAGTACAGCTCATCTTTTTCATTAGGGTTTGAGGTCTGGAGGACCATGTCCCACAGTCTTTTTGAAGTAGACAGTACTTCTAAAAGTCCTTTTCCTACATGATCCTTATTTGGAGCCTCAAAATAAGTTTGTGTAGCAAATATCATTATTACATACATAAAATAGAAGAGAAACACATGATTATTAAGTTAAACAGCAACACAAGCTTACACCGTGATTGAAAAAGCCAGTACTTAAGCCAAGTTATTAAACATCACCCACCTTCAAGGGGTTTACTAGCTAAATCCCTTTCTTTTCTTCTTTATTTTTCTTTCTTTCTCATCTTCCAATTTTCTGTTCTTTTTTTAGGGGGTGTGGGGGTAACTGGGAATCAAACTTACTACCTCATGTTTACCAGGCAGGCACCATGCTGCTGAGTTATATCCCCAGCCCCTAACTGTTCTCTTTTTATTCTGGGGATAGGGTTAGGGGAGTGTGTTCTACTTATCTTTTTGTTTATTCAAATGCTATTGAGTCAAAGAGAGTTGGCTTTCAATGATATATATGAAAATACTAATATTCAACTGGTTTTGATTTATGAAAGTGCAACTTCATGTTTCAATCAAGAAATAAATTACACTGCATGCTCAGTTTTCTGTTTTCATCTACTTTTTTCTCTTCTGGTTGTGATATACCCTCATATTTGACCTCCTACCAAACCTTTCCACTAATCAGCCAGCCATGGGCTTCCTGATGCCAACCTGAGACCAAAGAAGAGGCAGGGAAGGTGTGGCGATGTGTACAGTGTGTATGCAACACAGAGTGTATCATAAGCAATAAATAAATAAATAGATAGATAAAATGAAATAAAGACTTCTAAGACACGCTTTTGTCCCACTAAAAAGTTAGCAATGAGTTGACATATTCTGTTAAGCATTCTTCTCAAGTTCCTCACGAAACAAAAGCAAACTAAAAGAGTTTCATCCTTACTGTGACTAACAAACCAATGAATCACAGTTAATCTTGTTTTAGTCCGTTATCATGTAAAACAAAGTTATCCCCAAATTTGGTGCCATGCTACAATACCTTTGTTATCACACAGATTCAGTGGGATGGGACTCTGGAAATAGTTTAACTGGGTGGTTCTGCCCCAGTGTCTCTCATGCTGCTCCTGTCAGGAGTGGAGGAGGTGCAGAAATCTGGATTTGGCTGTGGGTAACAGTCTGTTTTCAAGATGCTGTACCAGAATGGCTGTTTCCAGGAGGCCTCAGTTCCTCACTGGTTTTGCAGGAGGCCTAACATTGGGCTGTGTTATTCTTTTCTTTCCTAACAGTATGGGAGCTAATTTTGTCCAGGTTCGGTAGTCTAAGGGTGAACACGTGAGTGAGCAGGATACCGCGGTGCTTTTTATACGCTAGCCTCCAAAGTCACACACCATCACTCGTGCTGTATCCCGTTCATTAAAAGTGAGGCATAAAGTACCTTACATCGTAAAGGGGAGAAGAATTAGGCATCACTTATCTGAAAAGGAAGGTCTCAAAGAATTTTATGGATGTGTTTAAAAATATTACACGTGAGGTGTGTTTAAAAAATGTGGTGTGTGTTTAAATAAGAAAAAAGAAACACATTTATTACAGTAAAAGACACATTGTCATGAATCCTCCTTTAAATCTGCCTCCACACTTAGAACACACTCATCCTATCATTCTTGCCACTTTCTGAGGCGGCTGTGGAAGCCTTTCTTGAGTGTCTTTAGTTGGTCTTTTCTTGATACCTTGATGTCCTGAAAAGATTTATTTGTTTTTCGTGGTCATTTTGACTTTGGATAAGAGCCAGAAATCTATGGGGCCAGATTTTGGGGGTGGGGGATGGGAGATGGGGTCAGAACACACTGTATTTTTTTTTTTTTATAAGATTGCTTTCTGTTGGACGGTCCTCAGCAGCAGCACTCAGGTATTTTGTTCGTAACTCAAAAAGACACTCACACAAAAGACTTCCAGAACTGCTTCCAAAAGCAGCAAGAATTGCAGAATATGTGTCTTTGAAAGGAGGGTTGTATTTTGGAGAGGGTTAGTGGCAATGTGCCTTTTACTGTAATAATTTTTTTTTTTAAATTTAAACAGTCACTGAATTTTTTGATCACCCTGTGTAGGTTGTATTAAGAAACATTCAGATTCAATGGCTTGCAGCAATTAAAGTTCAAGCAAAGGATTATTTTAAAGCATAGCTTTATACACACATGATAAAAAATGCTTCATAAGGAAAATAAATACGTGATCTTTTTGAAAAGTATTTAAACAAAACCAGATAAGCCAGCAGAAATTTCTCTTGGATTATTTAAAAGAACAAATATATTTTTGGTTCTAAATCATTGCAGCAATTTAGATCTTTCATTCATAGTTAACTCATTCATTGCTGTCATACTACAGTTCTATTTAGCTTTTGACTGTAAGTCTAAAATTAATGATCTGTACAGAATGTTTAAAACACCCCAAATTTATTAGTTTCACAATCAGTATGACTAATTAGTACACAAACTTTATCAGAAGCTCCTCTTCACCTTTCTCGTAGCTCCCCAAGGGAGAGCAACAAGAGCTGAAGAATAGCGTCTTCATTTTAAAAGGACTCGGTTTTCTTATGCTAAGACCTAGAGGTATTCAAAATGGTGTTTGCAATATACTCCTGTAACATTAAGCATTATTTTTCCTCCAGTTTAGTAAAGATCATATTTTCTTTTCCCACTTTTTCATTGTATATTTTAAATTACATAATGCTATATTTGGGCAGAAGGGATGGAGGCTAGCATGGGGAAGACAGCCACAAGTAACAGCAGCTGATGATTCTTGCAGTGTGGTGGGTTTCTACGGACTACATCTCCCACAGCTGAAGCAACTGGCTCCCATCCTCATCTTTCATTTGCAGATTTTATTCCATTTGAAGGGGACCTCAGATCACTTTCTGCTACCACACATCCTTAGTCTTGTCATTATTTTTCCAGACTCAAGTCTAAAAATCATAATAAAACTGAAGAATATGTGCACCCTCAAAATGATAAAATAATTTGAATATATAATTGTCACACAAAGTAATTTGTTATTATGCTAAAATTTTAAAACATCTAAAAGCAATATAAGCTATTTTAAAATTAAGTTTATTTATGACATACAGTAAGTTCATATGTGTAATGGATCTCCACTAACTTGATAATGTTTGATCCCAAATTCTCCAAAAGACATAAATTATATTTAGTATTTGTCTTAGTTACTTTTCTCCCACTGCTGAGACAAAATACCCAATGCCCAAAATTAAAGAGAGAAAGGTTTATTTAGCTCACAATTTGTGAAGGTTTCAGTCTATACACTTCTGACTGCAAGGCAGAATGGTGTGGCAGAAAAGCAACACTTCATGTGGCAGAAGACAGCAAAAATGACAATAGCAAAAAGAGAGGAGCATGGAGAGAACAGTCTGTCCCCTATATTGTATGTGGGCCACACACCCTAGGGTGGGTGTAACACTCACACCCATAAACCCAGCACTAGACAATGAATCAATCAAAACTCTAGATTCAGCTATCTCTGAAAAAGCACTTCTCCCCACGACTGCATGAGGCTTTGGGGTCATCCAGACACAAAACAGAACAGCATTTGAAACCCTATCTTAAATACAAAAGCTTAAAGGTTTCAAATATTTACTGTCAAGTTTTTGGTTTTGCAACAATTACCTTACTGCACCATGTGGTGAAATCCTTTTAAACTAAGTATGTAGTGGGGAAATGATCCTTGGTGAACAAAACATTCCAGGTAAGTAAAATTTGTGTAATTGTGAAATAATGTCTTTATTGCCTTTAAGATTTACTTTGCTATTCAAAATAGTCCTCTTTTAAAATACTGGGGTTTATGTAAGTTCTTGTACTTCTCTTTATTATTATCTTAACTGAACTACTACTCACATTTTTAAGGAGAGTGTAAGCCAGTGGGACATTAGAAAGCAAAGGGGATATAGAATAGTTCTTCATTAGGTGTAGAGCTGCCCTATCAGTTGTAGAACATGTTCCACTCCTGGTCATTATCCCTAAATGCCAACCCATCATGGCAACACAATCTCCAATTATAATTTCCAAATACCCCCTGAAACATTCTACTGAAAATTCCTGAACCATGAGGTCAGGAGTTTTCTCCTCTCAGTAAAGAGGCTGACTTCAAAAACTCACAGCAGTTGAACTTAGAATATGGGAAACAGCAACAAAATGTGGTCATGAAACTGAATTAAAGGTAAAAGTCAAACATCACTTCAGTTTCATCTATAGTGCAGTTTAGATTTTTTGTTTTGTTTTTCGTAGGCCTATAGCTATACATATAGTTTTTTTTTAAAATATTATTCGCTGCTAGTAATTCATATCAATATCTAATTTGGACTCTGTAAGATACTTTGGTATTGTCTACTTCACTTTCTGACACAGTTGAAGTACTTGTATATTTGTTTTTTTCATGAATATCCTAATAAAAATATTAATAGATATTTTTGAATAAATGATTTTACTCTTTGTCAATGTGTACCTAACAAATGTTTTTAGATTAAGATCATTTTATTTTAAAATCTCCAAACAATATAATGGCAATAATATAGAAGTTCCTTGGAATTTAAGCTTCTGCCGGGCCTAGGTGTCAGCCTTTCTTCATCCTTCATCATATTCTTGGAGGCAGGAGTACATTTGGAGGGGTTATTGGCAAGTGTACTAGTAAGAGTTCATCCAAGGAGATGCTTGATATGGTGATAGAGTTGTGCGAAGGTTCAACACAGAGCGATGGAGTGGATTTTGTGGATGTGGTACTCAGAGAGACTAATACACCGTTTCCAGTCATAATGCCTGTCCTTCCACAGATACAGTCAAGTGTTAAATATTGAATTATGCCTGCAGGGAGATGGAAGTAGAAACATCTGATAATCTCTGGAACCAAAGACAGTATTTTTTAAAAAACAGGTATGCTCGAGGATGGCAGGTGCAGGACAAGTGGAAGATATCGATTCCCTGACATTCCAACCAGTAACTCAGGATGGAAGATGTCAGTTTCTGATAGAGACAAAGTTACCTTTGTAATGAGAATTTATTGAGTTTCCACAGAGCATGCAGCACCAACAAGCTGCATTTCACAAATACTGTGTTCTTTCTTCTTCTGTCAACAGGAAAACATGCTTCCAAATCATCAAAGCCAAGAGTTAAAGAGCAACACGATTTTCCCCTGCTTCTTCTTTGTAGAGGTAAGAAAGCTCTGAAAATTCACCTTTAGAGTATACATTATTCAAAAGAATGAAATACTACTGAAAATAAGAATAGAGTCTAATTCCCTTCACTATCTACTCTTATGTATTCACCCTCTCTATACATTGAAGTTTTAACTGTAGAAATCTGTAGCATCAAGAACTCATTTTCATCTAAAATGTTTCACAGTCATGTTGGCTATAGACACTGGTAGCATGTCTGTGTCATGTACAAATGCCTTTTTAGATACAAAGTTACATTTTTATTACCTCATTGTTCACTATCTGCCATTTAAAAAATTTTTTTTCTACCCATTTTCCCACAAGCTCTTCCACATCCCAGTACTTCTCAGCCTTATTCTTGAACTCCATAATGTTGACTTTACTTAATTGTTTAATATAGTTACACCTGGACACAAATTAGCCAGCAAGCCCTGAAGTTAGCATCATGTATTTTGGGTTCTTCTGCCTTACCTCCTTCAGTTCCTCCACTTCATTTTACTTTCCTTCATTTTACTTCATTTTACTTTTCTCGCATTCTATCCTCATCCACCATGACAAGATCTATGAACTCCAGTGTGTTTGTTCTTTTGGTCTCACTGGGTTTATCATAGACTGTAAGGAAGCTGGTTTCATTAGCAGTCAAGGTACAGCTACAAGTCACATCACATATGCCAATCATGTGCTCTCACAAAGGAGCTCATGGCTAATGGGAGATTTAATATGTGTACGAATGGACCATTACTTAAATTGGCCTGCTCAGACTGGACATGCATAGCCAGCCTTTCTCTAGTACATGGACCATGGTCAAGGGACACCAGCTGGAACCTGTTTGGTCAGCTCAAATGGCTGCTATCTATTTACTTTTTAAAAACTGTATATATAAGATTAGAAATAACATAAATATATTTTACAGTGATATATACTTAATATTTATGTTATAATTAATAAAATTAATATTTGAATTAATTCAGAAATTCAAAATTGGTTATAGATTCTTCCAATGATACTTTAACAAGATTATAGCTTAGTACTCAAAAATTGCTATTACTTTCTTGGAGTCTTCCTCTTTTTTGATTACAGCAATAATTTTTTAGTATTATTCTGTAAAATAATGCAGGGCAATGCTATGGATCAAGTGGTAGAGTACCCTGATGTTAAGTTGGAAAGTGGTGGGATCACCTGGCATTCAAACTTTTAGATTATTTAAAATAGGATTTTATGCTTTAGAACTACAAGAAGGAAAGTGCTTTTAAGAAAGTAAGTTTTTTTAAATCCAATAAATATCCAAAAGTTATCCAAAATGAACTATTTTTAGTATTTATGACAAAAGAACTTTAGATTTACAATAAACAATATTTACCTAAAAATAGACTAATAAATGACAGACTGCAGAATGCCCTGTTTACAATTAGGTGAAAAGATATCTATCATGCTGTTTCTATTCATTTTGTTTATTCTGATGTGGAAAACAAAGATCATAGCAATAGGCAGAAACTTAAAACTTAATGAGACTGCACGTAAAACAAGTGGAAGCTCCAATAGAGTTAAATAGAGTTGGAAAATGGAAAATCAAATAGGAGAGGATTTTTGCTATTTAAAGTGTTCGAGATTAGATAGAGCAAGAGAAGTGGAGCACAGCGGGATAAATGACAATTTAGAATGCCAAGTCTCATTGTTCTTTAAACTGAAAACAATTCTGGTATTCAGGGAGCGATGGATGCTCTTTGGAAGGATTCTAACAATTGAAAAAATTGCTTTAGGGTGAGTTGGGGACATTTGCTAAATTATCTGTGGAGTAAATCCAGGAATCTGGGCAGTTAAGCAGAGAAAAAATAGTTGGGACTGAAATGGGGAAGGCACAAATGGTGACTAGGTATCTTAAGTTAGCATTAGAAGGTATTTTAACTGATGATGATACATGAAAAGAGACTGCTCGTCTATCAATTTACTTTAGGTGCTATTAGATTGTACCTGTGTCCAGTAAATGAGAGACTGAAGAAGGACATTTTGCATAGTGATAAGAGAAAAAACACCAAAAGTGCCCCTTCTTTCCCCCTGTTTCATCTACTACCACTATTACATACTTAGGATACTGAGGAAGAGGTTCTTGCCCAGTGCCACAGAAATTAATACTATGGCACTGAGTTTGAGCAAAAACAAAAACAAAAACAAATCTTATTTTGTGGCTAGCAGCAAAGAAGCCAGGAACTATAAACTCAGATTTGGCTCCTCATTAGCTGTGGGAAGGGAGGGTGGTTATAGGAAGGCAGAGGGGAGGGGTTGCTTTTTGATGGGATGGTGGTGGCAGGGAGTCTTAAGGTTCTTTTGTGCAGAGTCATCATCCTGCCTCACATATTTGCTTTTGGGGGAGTTACTGTAGTGTGCATGGGGGTTTGAGCTTGTGATACCAAAAAATCACGGACCAGAAGAGCCGGAAAATAACCATTCTTAAATTGGTCTCCAACTATCTTTGAGTGAAATCTACAGGCTTTTCCTGAAAAAAGAACTTAAAAGCTTTATGATTTAAGTAATTGGTATCCAAATATTACCAGGTGATTGGTTTCCTGGATCTTTTTATTGTCTTCCTCAGTTCTTGGGTTAACAGACCCAGTATAGTTTCCATATCTTGTGCCTTTGCTTTGACTGCTTTGACCCATCAGAGGAACAAGACAGCAGCAGCTCTCCCTAATTGATTGTCTACTTCCCTCTTCTATTCTCTTCCATGAAGGTATTTTTTCTTTAAAATGAAAATGACCTGTTGGGTTCTTTCTGATTTTAAAGAAACAAATATCTATTTAGTTTAAAAATAGATTTTATGCTGAAGTTTTGAAAGTTTCATTTATTCAGTCTGGATTTTACAACCCAATGAACTAAGAAAGCAATGAACAACAAATAAGTGAGTAGAATACTTAGGGCATTGATTGTGATTAATGTTATGGAGAAAAAGGCAGCAGAAACAAGGATGGGGTTGGTTGATAGGAAGCATGTGGTGGTCTCAAGATTTTTCCTATAATATTGGCACTTCTGGGTAATATCTTTTAATGTTGCAGCATGTAAATCAATGTAAATTTTGCATCATAAATTTATATTAGTTGTAAGTCTGTTAATACCTGTGCAAGGTCAAAAAGTATTTAAAATAACCAGAAGAAATGCAGTCTATTAATTCTGCTTTCTCCTCCTACTAAGTAGATTTTCAGTCTCTTTTTCCACATGTATATAATGCAGTGTGAAATTATAAATTTTAGATGTCTTCTTTTCACCTCTTTTTATACAACTGAAGATTTTAATTTTACACTCCCTACTCATTTTTCTCCTTACCATTGTGGTTATATCTTTCTTGTTTTTTTCCTGAGTTATTCTGAGTCACCTCCAATTCCTGAAACACCAGGTTTGACAGGCATGCATCCATGTCAAGACTTGAAACCACCTTCAAGACAGAAACAATTTTCTTAGTTCATAAGGACCCACCTGAAATAATCATCGACCAGACCACAAGTTGACCAATAGTGCTTAATTATGTGTAATCATTGCTCCCTTTCCATACGTAATCTTGAACTTCCTGTTAACCATCTAAAGTCAGGACAGAAAACTGTCGTCTCTTGTATTTCCGGTATGGCTACAATGTATATTAAATTTCTTTCCTGCATTTTATCATTATACCTGCATGTCATTTTGGGCTCATTTTGGGCAAGTGGCCAGATCTGATATGTTGGATGCCTCAGATTCCCTCCCTGTCTGTCTTAGGACTCCTGGCAACAGGTGCATTTCCTTTCTTTTATAACTCTTTACTTTTCTTGGAGTTGATGATGGCTTCATTATTTTATTGGCTTAATTAAAAAGCCTAACTTTATACATAATTTACTAGCTCTGCTAAAATTGCCTCATTTCAAATTTCTGTGTGATCAAATTTATCAAAATCTATTCCTTCTGACACCCTCTAGGTAACTTTCACCCTCTTGTTTCAGAATGGTCCCATTCTTCAGGTCTGGTCAACAGCAATTGTCTTGACATAAGCTTTTGCCAACATCTTGGCAATTACCTTTTGCCCTCTTTCCCTGTGTTGTATTACCTGTTGCCTTTGTCCCAGGTCTCCTTTTCTTGGTTTATTGTCCATTTAATGAGAAAATATTCTAGCAGTTTCTCAATAGCATATGAATTCATTATCTGTTGCTTCTGTAGCAAATCACTTCTGTGGCTTAAAACAACACAAGTTTTTATTTTGCATTGTGGGCTACAAGTAAGACTTAGACCTTGCAGGAGGCTGCCTCCCTTTCTCAGTATCTAGAGGAGAATCCTTCTCCAAATCTGTTCAGTTTCTAGAGGTGGCTAATACTTTAGGCTGGTGACACTCCCACACTTCATGCGCAAAGCCAGAAATGGTGGGTTAAGCCTTCACACTTCACCACTCTGACCTCACCTGCCTCCCTCTCTACTTTTAATGACCTTATGATTACATTGGGCTGACCTATATAATCTAGGACAATGTCTATTTTAAGGTCAGTTAGATAGTAATCTGTACTTGCAACCTTAATTTCCCTTTTCCATTTAAAGGAGAATATTCACAATTTTAACATTTTAAGAGTTTAGGACATGGATACCTGAGGGAGGTCCACTATCCTACACAACTCAGGATACCTGGAAATATATCTTAAAATTTTTATTGTACAAGTACATGTAATTAAAATATTGACTGCCTACAAAATGTAGGTTACAGAAATTCCATTCTTACTTTATGAAATAAAACGTTATTTTCTTGTAGCTGCAAGTTTTAAGAAATTTGTAATCATTGGTATTACAAACCTGAGTAATCATGTGTCTTGGTTTGATAATTCTTGTCTATTGTTTTGGATTCTTTTTCCATTCTGTAGCCCTATTTTCTGGAAGAGTTCCTCAAATTTATCCTGCAATGTTATCAATGAATTTTAAACAATAAGTTAACTGTAAAAATTTAATTGACAAGATTTTATCATCCTTTTATTCCTCTTATTTTTCTTTTTTATGCAGTATTTCTTTTTAAAGGGGTATTTTAAATTTGAAATTTTCTTCATCTTCCTATATTGTCACTACTTTTTCTTAATTTCTTTTACTTCCAGTTGTTTTTGTTTCCTCTCTATCATTTTTTCCTAATATTTAGTAACATTTAACTACCCCATAAAAATACAAATGTTGATCAGAAATTTTGATTATAGGGCTCAGATCAATTGATAATTGTGTTAGAAAGCATGTTGGTAAGTGACTTTTGGAGGATAATTGATTATAAATGGCTCTATGGCTCAACTAAATCCATAAACATTAATACACAATTAATAACCACCAGGATTCATTCTATTTTTTCATTATATTATAGAACTTCCTTACATCATTCCACATATCTATCATAAGTATATTTTGTTTAAAATTATATACCATTCAGATGAAAAATTAAAGCCTAGCTCAGTCTAGGGTGACTGATGGATTCCCTTGTCTTCTACTTTGATCTCCCTTTCACTGTACTTCCTGACCGAGCAGATAACCTGCTTCTAGACTTTTTGGAGAAATTATCTGAAAAATAAAAATATCAATAAGAAAAATATACCTTTTCCTTTCTCTGTTGTGACATTTAAAATCAAAGCATTCTACTTATACTTCCCTTATAAAATACAAAACAATTTTACTACATGTCAACGCTTATGAAGATTTTCTTTTTATGAGTTTTTTTGTATGTGACTACTTTATTCAAATGTTCTCCCTCAGGTATTACTGACTGTGGCCATTTGCGATAATTGTTATTATGACTGTGAAAAATATCATACCTAGTTCTATATTTTCTTGAGAACATGCTATAAAAAGAAAACCCTTCTCTCAATTCTCTTGGTCTGCTTATAATTATTATTGAAACCAGAACAACAGAGTACAATAATATGTTTTGAGAACCCCAAAACAAATAGAAGCTCTGTTCTTACATTGAAACTTGTCTGATGAACAAGCTCTTTAGTACTCTATTATAACATTTTAAATACGTATTCATAAAGATAGAAGGTGAAACAAAGATTATTCTGTGAATGTAGACCATGATGACTTTATGAAGAAAGTCTTTCTTCAATATTATGTGCGATCTATTTTGGAGAAGAAGAAAAATTATATAGGTTCATTTTTATAGCAGAAAGAGAACAAAGTAACAAATCTTTACTTATTATAAAAATAAAATAGAGAAGATAATAATACAAGTGATTTATTAAAGGCTCTTACTGGGGAACAATGGATCTTAAAATTTGATAGATTATACAGCTCTGGAGTTACCAAATCGTAATTTTTACTCCAAAAGATAGCAAGAATTATAATTGGTATGCTTATAATGCCAATAACTTTATTAGTGAGTTTTTTAAAAAATAAAACTTTTGGTGACTATTCTATATGTGATTTTGTGTGACAGCTGGAGGTAGGGAGACTATAAAGGAGGATATTTTATTAATGAACTTCCATGGGGATAAAATACTGAAGTATCAGCTGGCACAGCATATAAAAGGGATATGAATCTATGGTGCTGTTTCTAAAAGAAATATAATATTCAGTCAATGATTAAGTATGTAGGAAAAGGGATATAGAAGTTAAAGATAACAAAAATTCAAGACTAAAGATTAAATAATGGTAAGAAATATTTTCAGTATTAGGTAATATCAGTATTCTGTTATTGAAATTAGGTGTTATTCTACTTAATAATGAAAATATTTTTAGAATAGTCACTGAATATTTCCTCCTTAAATTTTTAAAACTTTACTTACTCTCTATTTATAATGTTATCTCTTTATTTTCTTCATTTTAATAGTCAATCTTCTGGCTCCTTTCAAAAAAGTCATATTACATCTTAAAAGCAGTTTGTCAATTACTTGATAACATGTGTGTCCATTTGAATACAATGTCCAAATAATTTCTATCATCTAATAGATATGCAAGATTGTATCATGTCATAGTTATATCTCCATGATAACATAATCTGTTCATGTGGAATATTTTCAAACTGAGAAATGTATTCTTAATTATATAGTGTTTCATGAATTTATAAATGGTACTGGAGATTGATTTTGGGTAGTCACATTGAGCTAAATTTCTAGCCTTTTAAAAATTTTTATTTCAAGACGGTGTCTCACTGAGCTGCTAAATTTCCCACACTGCATTCAGCTTTTAATTAAAAATTTCTAAAAACTCATCTTGTAGCCTAATATAGTGGCACATACATGTGATCACAGCCCTCAAGAGGCTGAAGCAAGAGGTTGGATGTAAGTCCAAGTCCATCCTAGGCTTCATAGTGAGTACAGGGCTGCCTGAATTTCATAGCAACACCCTGTCTCAAAAAGTGAAAACAATAAAATTTATCTTGTTATGCTATTTTAAATATGGCTTATATATCTAAATAATATTAATTTTTTTACCTATGCTTCATTACGTCCACATAATAAATATTTGCAAAATGAGTAAGTGATTGTACTAAATGTCAGGAGGACTACAGATTAGTGGATTATTCTCACACTCATTATATCTAGAAGGATGAGTGTTGCCTGACACCTGCTGATGCATCAGACACTAAGGTTAGAAGGGACATATAAGGCTTTTCTGTGGCAACTAAATGATTACAATTTATTAAGAGAAAAAAATATGTCCAAGATGCCAAATAACTATTGATCAGTATTTCAATTCATAGGTTATATTAAATGCTAACCTTTGCTTTAAAACCAATCTTTAACAAAAATCATTCCTATAAGTCTACCAAGGAAATCTTACATGTCTTAATTCTTCAAAACTGTCAGGATGGAGGAATGTGTAAGGAAACAAAATAAAGAAAGAACTGCAGCAACATTTTCCACAGACTACTTTCATGTATTCGAATTTGCCTTATGTTTACTCAGCTTACTAGGTAACTAGAATACACAATTGCCTGAAAAATTCAGCACGAAAAGGTGATAGCATTTTCTATCTAATTTACTATAGAACAATATGCTATTTATATAATTCATATTTCATCTGACACATTTTAAACAGTTGACTCTCAAAATTTTCATTCTTCACTTCTCTCTCTCTGATGTTTCTTCCTATGTTTTGAGAAGCACACTTTTCATAAGTGACTTCTAAAAGAACACAGAGCAGTGTTGTTGCTGTATATACTACATTTGGCATCAAACAATTTCCATTTGGCAATTTACGCTCACTCCCCTCAGGTAGCATTCAGATTCCACAAAGATGGCTTCGACAACAGGTCTATTACTTTTTCATTGCTACGGACTCTTGGGCTGAGGCAACTTCAGAAATCAGGGAATCACCATTCTTGGACTGGATAATACCCTGCTGTGATCCCTGTGTATATCCTCAGAGGACCTGATGGGTGACATTGCTAACTTTCCACAGTAAGAATGAGCAGAAATATTGAAAGGGTTTGGCCTTTAAATCTTCATAAGAGTTGGCTAATTAAAAATAACCACAAAAAACAACTTCTGAACAAAAGTGTTTCTACCTCTCGATGAAAGGCAATAATGGTCCACTTATAAAATCTGTTTCATCAAAGAATGCCAATCTCTCAAGGTCTGGATAAGTAGCCTTATGTATTCTAATGAATGCCTGCTTTTTCTCAGTTGGCTCATTTTTAAGCAGAAAAAAACCCAGTGATTTTAACTGAGTGTTCTGAATATTAATTAATGCAAATGATGAACAGACAGGATGATAAGAGGAAAGTCACTGCACTGAGATGTTTGGGATATCTAGGAAACCTGGAGTCACTTGGTACAGAATAAAGTTTTGTTTAGTGTATAATCAGATTCCAGAGCTAAGCCCTTTGGTTAAAATTCATCTCAATAGAACCAAAAGCTTAAGGGATTACTTTAATCTTTCTCTGATACTCAGTTTTCACATCTGTAAAATAGAAATAATTACAGTGGCTACCTCACATGATTGTTGTAGGGGATAAATGATTTTCTGTAGTGTGCTTAGCACTATGCCTGACACATCTTCAATTCTCTTTTATTGTTAATGATTTTTATTTATTTAGCAAATGTCTGTTGTGATATTTTCATATCTTACACTTCTTTGTGTATTCTAAACTGAACAGTTATGCTACTGAGGAGCTGTGCAACCTCACGTAAGAGATAATGTCTTAATGATAAAACGAGGCCTACTGAGTGTCTAGGAAGGACTCTACTTCCTTTTCTGAGCCTTAGAGATTTGCTTACAGGATCGACTGTCATGCGGACGTTAAGTCAGGAATCGATTATACAGAGAGAAGGATTTTCTGGAATCTAACAATACTTTGCACGACTGGAGAAACAGCAGGGTGATCAGTTTACCACTTGACCTGCGCATTCCAATGGACTTAAACATTTATGACCGCTCTGATTTATATCACTTTCTAAGTCCAGGCTGATCTCTGTCCTGCTTATCCTCTCGATCAAGGCTACTGTCACGTATCCACCTCTTTTTGTGATGAAAGTCTAGTCTTTCTTTGATAGAGAACACTTTCAATCTCCACCTAGTTTGTGTTTCCTGATTTGCAAATCTGTCCCACACTTGAATAAAACTGCTTTTATTTTAAACAGTTTTTGTGATTTTCTTCATTCATAATAATCATCATTTAAATTATCAGAAACTATAGTGGCAAGCTCTGGAAACCATATTTGTTTTCTGTGATTTTGATTTTTGATGAGATAATTGTAGCAGAAATTGTTATCTGATTCAAAGTGGTTTCAGAAATTTGTAACTGATACTCAGAAATACAAACTAACCTCTGAAAATTGCCTTAAGTTAGACCAGACATACTCAAGAATTATGGGAATCATGGTCAACTATCTCCAAAGTGAACCATGGAGGCTGGTGCATAACTCAGTGGTAGTTACCTAGCGTGCATGAGGCTCTGGGTTTGATCCCCAGCATCATAAAAACAGACAAACAGAGATAGAACCATAAACAAATAAACAAAAGACCCAAAATGAATTGGATATCTGCTATGCTTCGAGAAAAAAAAGATTGAAAGTATAGCTGTTGTGTTAGTTAACTCCTCAATACTGTAACAAA
>RJWM01037381.1:0-17177 GCA_004363535.1 Dasyprocta punctata
TTGATTTTCTCTATAGCTTCATCAAGCTGTTTCTTTAATGCATTTTCTATCATTTCAGAAAGTCCATTTGTGTGACTCCCACTGTCTTCCATTTCAGTATCTCTTGGGTTTGTTCTTTGTGGGCTGGGGGACTGAGACTGCCTCTTGGTCTTTCGTTTTGTCATTTTCTTCTGGAATCTATGTACCTCTGTGTCCTGCGAGGCTGGCCGGCGTTCCCCTGAGGTTCACGCTGATTCTTGCGGCGTGCAGGATCGCGGGACCCAGTAGGCTGGGTCCCGTGCGCAGCAAGGAAGGGTGGCCTCCCGGGGCGTGCAGGTGGGGTCTCCTCCTTTACTGGGTGGGGGCCAAGGCCTCCCGGTCCCAGGGAGCTGTGCTGGGCACCGCGCGGGACGCGGACCCGACCCTGGTTCTGTCCGCAAGCTCGGCCCAACAGCTATGCCAACAGAGAAAAGCCCAGGTTCTGATGGATTTCTGAATTCTTTGCAATTTTCCAATGCTAAATGAATTCTCATACAAGTAGGAGAAATTACATTAAAGAACAACCTAAAACTCTTTACTCATGAAGGAAGAAGGACACTGAACTATTTCTTAGGGCTGCAGATTAAAGCATTATACAAAGACCTATATATGATATATTTTTCAAAAAGTTCCATGTGCCACTGAGAACAATATATAGTAGTTTGAAGTTATACGGAATGCTCTGTAGATACTTGTTAAGTTCATTTGTTTGAAGTTTTAGTTTAAACTCATGATCTTTTGTTTCTTTTTTCATCTGCTTGTTCTGTGCATTCGTGACCCTGGAGTATTGAAGCCACCCATTACAATTTCGTTGGTGTTCATCTGATTTTTCATTTCCACTAGTATCTGGTTTATGAAGTTGGGTGTGCTAGTATCTGTATGTTTGCAACTGTTACCTCTTCTTGTGAAATTACTTTCTTATCCAATATGTAGTGACCTTTGGTTCTTCTGATCAATCTTAGCTTGAAATGCACTTTGTCTGAAATTAAGATACATTCTGCTTTTCCTCCATGTTTCTCATTCCATGGACTACTGATTTCCCTTCTTTCATTTTTAATCTGAGTTTATTTATGAATTAAATGTGTTTCTTGTATGTTGTCTGTTGTTGGATTTGTTTCTTAACCCATTCTGCCAATCTGTATTTTTAAATCAGGGAATTGAGATCATTCATATTGTGAGTTAAAACAGAGGGCTATTAACAGTTGTTTCATAAAGTTGGCTTCCTGTTGCTGATTCTCTTATATTATTTTCCTTTAGCTTAACTATTAATTCCAGCAGGTATATTCATTTTCTTTGATTTATTGCTAAAGTTAGCTTGTTTCTCTTTGAATATCCTTTATAATTTTGCAGTGTTGATTTGTTGATTATGAACTTCCTGAGATGCCACTTATCATGGAAACACCTTATTTCTTGAACAGTCTGGAATGAAAACTTAGCATGACACATAAATTGGCAAAGGAAGTTTTTATCTTTAGGACTTGAAACTCTTTCCTCCAAGCTCTCCTAGCACTTAAGGTTTATGTAGGTAAGTCTGCTCTGAATCTAAAGGAGTTGTCTTTATGTGATTCATTGTATTTTTCTATGATCTTTGAAGGTTTTGTCCCTGTGAAGAACTTCTAGTACTTTGAGTACAACATAGTGCCTTGCTTATGTTATGCTTATTTTTCCTTATGTTTAGGAAATTTTCTGTCAATGCTTCTGTAAATAATTTTTATGCATGCCATATGTGTTGCATTCTAATTTTTCACTTATTCCAAATAATCTTAGCTTAGTCTTCTATGCATTATTTAGCAGCTGTTCAATACATTTTTTGTGTGTTCTCCTGTTGTTCTAAAGGTTTATTAGTAATTTGTCTTTCAATGCATTTTGTCTTCTAGTATTGAAAACCTTTCTCCACAGTGGTTCCTTCTACTGTCCACATTTTCAATATAATTTTAATCTCCTAGATTTCTGAGTGTAACCCTTTCATAGACTTTAATTCTCTGCCAAACTGGTCATTCATGCTTTGTGTCACTTTGTTTATCTGATGTAGCTGTTTATTAGTGCCTCCTGAAAGCTCCTGGGCTATTTTTGTCATGCCTTTCTTTACTATCTGTTAATTTGCCTCCCTGAAGGAAGGTGAACCATATAACTAACTTACCCCTAAATGAGAAAGCTCTTGCACAACCCTTCTAAACATCTTTGATGCCATAAAGGTACATGGAACACGTAGTTGGATTCACCATCCAGGGTAAATTCCAAGTTGCCTGAGACACTAGAGAATGAAGAAGAGAGACCACCAAACTTGAACATGTGTGAACCAATGGATGACTTCAAGGTCATTTTTAGAACAAAAAGCAATGTGGCAAACAAGATAAGTAAAACTTTTGTTTAGTCTACATAAATTGCTTGTGTAGTGTTATTACTCTCTTGTTTGCCACACTTGATGTCCCTGTCCTAAGATATAACATGATCTCTTTAGTTTTTTTCTCTTATGGAATACCCGTAGATGATTCAAAACATGTCTCTAGTTTGGTTAATAAAAAGTGATTATTTATATAGATCTTAAAGCTCATCATACCTTTCTCCTTCATCAACAGCTACCTAAGAATGTGACAGCTAGTCTAGAAAAGCCCCAGAGTATTGCATTTCCTTCCTTTAAGTCATTTATTTGAATGTAAACACATGGATGAAGTTAGCTTGAAATCTGTCCTTTCTTTCTCCATTTTGAGTGCAGTGGGAAAGTTTGTGACCCATAATCACTAAGTGCTTAGGGTACTAAGTGTTTAGTACTGGGACAGTAGTCACAAGGAGTAGCTACCAAATTTTTGTCTTTCTCCAAATTTGATCATCACATGAGTGGAGGATATATCATTTTCAACAAGAAGAAATAGCATTTTCCCATATTTTTCAATGGAATAGTGTAGCCTAAAATTCCATTTGGTGATAAATGTGTAATTCATAATTATTGAGAGAAACAAGTCATACTCACTTGCCTTTCTGTAATCAAAAGATTGAATTAGTATCATTACAAACCCTAAGTGTTCATTGCTATGTTCATGTCATTCATTCAAGCACAGATCTTCTGGTCTGAAACAGGACTGTCTTCAGAGGGAAACACAGTCACCACCATCGTCTTGGTTTTGGTAAGCCAAGACTTGTTCCCAGTGATATTCTACTCAGTTTTTTCCAACTGTCCTCAGGCCATGACGATTTTACCAGAAAAATTCACTTTTCAACAGAGACATTTCCCTCACAATAAAAAGTAAAACATAAATTGACATTTTTCAGACATTATTATTGAGCTGTAGGCAAACACAATATTTGTCACCTCAGTAGACTTTAATCATGTAAATCATCTGAATCCAAGGACTGTCTCATGGCAAGTACAAATCTATCCCATTTATTCTGATGAAAATCCCTCAGCAATTTCCATGGGAATATTTCCCTGAGCATTTGGGAACTAAAGATCAATTTTACAACATGCCTAAGAGTATGCCCTGAGAGTGAATTATTATAAATTAAGGAAAATGTATGCAGACTATTCAGTGTCCCTTACATGTAAGTTGTTATTAAATAAATAAAATATCATTGTTTTTAATTCAAACTGCCATTACAAATATTTATTTTAATTTTGTGCTAACCTAGGAATTTTAAGAGTAAAAGAATTTATACAATTAACATACTAATACAATAAGTGACCACAATGTGCAAGGAATGCTTAAACTCTTTAAAAGGATTACAGTAAAAAACACATTATCCTCAGTCACCCTGAAAGTTTTTGTCCTCACAGTAAACAAAATTAAGTGATTCCAGTATCCTTGCCTTTCTCTGAAGCTCTTCTGCAGGCCCGCTTTAATAAGTAGCATTATGAATGAAAAAAGTTATAGTGCATGCTAATACCAGTTCCCATTAATGGGAAAGGTAGGCTCAAAAAAACTTGGCAGTGTGTCCTCATCTGCATGATTTGCTTGTTTTAGCACTGCAAGAACTCTGACTTTTCCACAAATTCAAAAAGACCATGTGAGGTAAATAGTTTGAATGTGTTCTGAATACCACAAAAACCACAATAACACAACTAAAGACACTCATGAAAGAAGACTACAGCACTGCTTCAAAGACAGGGAAAACTGTGTTCAAATATGTTGGAAAATTTTGAAGGTACTCATGGTAATGTGTCTTCTGAAATATTTTCAAACTTTGAACATTTGACCACATCACTCTTATTCTGGAAATCTTGCAAAAATTTCATTATTAACTATTTGATTTTTTATACTAATAAATTATTATATTCATGTTAGTGAAAAACATTCACATTCTTTGATGAGAAAGAAGCAATAACAAAAAATGAATATTAGGAAACAGAACATATGAATAGTATGTCACATGTCATCAGTTTGAAATCTTACAGATTAATTTCAGCTTAAATCCTGAATATTAAATAGTTTTCAAGTACAGATCCACTGCCAACTGTGCTGAGGCAGAAAGTTGCCTACGTTTTCACAGGACAGATTCTCTGAGTCATTCTTCCTAGGGCCCCCAGGACCTCCTTGTTCCTCAGGCTGTAGATTACAGGATTGAGCATTGGAGTAAGGATAGTGTAGAAGACAGCCAGGACCTTGTCCTCTGCTGGAGATCGGAGGGACTTTGGGTGTAGATAGGTGTAGATAGAAGGTGCATAGTAGAAAGTCACCACTGTGAGGTGACTGCTACAGGTGGAATAGGCCTTCTTCCTGCCTTCCTGTGAATGCATGTGGTAGACAGCAAGGAGAACTTTCCCATAGGAAACCACAATGATGATAAATGGCAACAGAAGAAAGAGGATAGCACTCAGGAACACGGAGTATTCATAGACCCAGGTGTCCATGCAGACCAAAGTCAACATTGCTGTGACATCACAAAAGAAATGATTGATAGTTCTAGATCTGCAGTAAGGAATATGGAGAATGTACAGTGTGTGGGCACAGGCATTGATGGCACCTATTGCCCAAGATCCCAGGATCATCAGCACACACACTTTTCTGTTCATGAGGATTGGATAGTGCAGAGGAAAGCAAATAGCTATGTAACGGTCAAAGGCCATAGTCATCAGGATGAGTCCTTCTGTACCTGCTAAAGTCAGGAAAAAAAAACTCTGAAACCCACACGCAATGAAGGAGATGGATTTATTTCCAGTTAGAAAACCAAAAGCCATCTTAGGGACAGTGGTGCAGATGTACACGAGGTCCATGAGGGAGAGTTGACTGAGCAGGACATACATGGGTGTGTGGAGGTGGGCATCCAGGAGGATGAGCAGGACCATGGACAGGTTGCCAGCCAGGGCCATTAGGAAGATGGGAAAGATGAGAATGAAGAGGACAAGGCCAAGCCTTGATGGGGGGAACAGACCCAGTAGGATGAAGTCAGTAGAGAACTGGGTGTAATTTTCCATCAAGCATTAGTTTAGTTTTTTCTAAGTGCCCTGCAATGATATGTTTCATAAAAAATAAGAAGATACTTCAATTCATTGTTTTATACACATTGCCTTATTCAACTACTATGGCACTTCAATACAGAGCAAACTATTTTGTAAAATGGACCTGATTTTCTGCCTTACACATTTATCTGACATTGGCACACATGTGTAAACAAAATATATACTATGAATCCGTGAATTTATGAAAATATTATATATCTACACATCTGTATTCAAACTTGCATATTTTATTTACTTACAAAACCAGTTGCCATCAAGATGAGACCTTTTACTGTAAGTGTATCTATATAAATCAATAAAAGTATCTAATTATTGTCCCAGATTTCTAAAAGTTTTATCGCTCTGAGTTTTCTTCAGGAAGACTGATTATTTTCATAACTTCTGTATATTTACAAAAGATTATTTATTTGCTAGAAACACAGTAAAACAATTAAAGATAGACTTTTAAAAGAAATTAAATCTCAAAAGACAAAACAAAACAAAAATCTAAGAATTTTTTGCCATGTTTTAAATAAATTCTGATCACTTCCTCTCGTCTCATGTTCAACAAGTTTTATCAGAGATGCACGTTTGTGAACACGATTTCTATAATCATGTATCAGAGAGAAGCCACTGAAACCTAAAACCAGATCCACATTCCCTGGAGCACATGGAACTCTCTGGCTCCCAATCAGAGTATTTCCAGGGCAATTTGGATGGCCTATCACTAACAACTGTCATATTTACAACTTCATCATCACCATTACCAGCATTGACATAGCTACTGTCACATCATTTTCACCTCTGTGTTTTTCTTCCTTGTATTTTTCATGGACATTATTTCCTAATTTATTTGTATATTTCTAGTTAATAGGTGAAAGTTATTAATGATTTCTAACATGGTCATTAGTTTTGCTTAAACAAATATTTAAATGACTGTATCATGCATAAAAGATCTATTCATCTACTATTCACTGTGTGAAGCATTATATTTAACTGTATAATTAGTTGGATGTATAATTGAAATAACCACTATTCCTATATCTGAATTACTTCCAATAAATTTTCTGCAAGCATAGAAAATATACTGTTGACTCACATACTGATAATCTTATCAGTACTACTTTAATTGAAATGTAGTATATTTAATTATACTGTGTAGTGAGTTTAAATCAAAACAATATCTCTTTTTGAAAGCTTTAGTGTAAAAGTTTTTCACATATTATTGTGTAAAATTTAGATGAAAACTATTTTGTAATGACAAGATTTATATGAGTTTAAGTAATGGGTGGGTATAAAACTTTAAATATACTTTCAGATCTATGACATTGTACTCTTTGAAAAGAAAAATAAATGCAAAAATATCCAAGTGACATAAAAAGGCATATTTTCCACTATTGTTAGTGACAATTTTGACTCCCTAATGTTGCATACTTCTCTATTTCAAACGAATGCAGGCAAATTCTAGTCTCATCTGACTCAACCTAGTGTTTAAACGTCCTGTTTCCAATAGATCCAAGCAATTATGCATAAATTAATATTCAAAGGAGAGTTGTTAAATTGTAGCCTCTGCCTTTAAAGTCAAATTGGAAGTTTTTTATTCTTGTATAGGTTACTACACTTGTTTTCTAAAGCAATTAGATTAATATGGAATGATTTCAATTTAGAAAACAATCCACATGACCAAAAGAGAAAATTCCAGGGAATCAACATGTAATAGGACACATCCTATATTTGCATGAAAATATTCCTACTACTAGAGAATATACTTCATGTTATCTAGTTTGAGTTTCATATAACAAAATTCTCATTTTTAAATTTCCATAATATTTTATTTATTTTTATTAGTTCTTGTTTAGAGTGCATGTGGGAGGTTTGCATTAATCTCAAGGAGTGGGTACATGTAATGAGCATGTCTTGATTCTAGATGTAGACATGATACAACTGCTATTCCTTAGGAAACAATGTTTATTCTTCAAACATGATGTTCTCCATCAATTTCTTTCCTTAAAAACAATCTAACATCTTATAATTTCCAATATAAATTGAATTTATATAATTTTAATATATGGTTTACAATACATTGTCCTTATCTTCTTTACAGTAACAATAATTTCAAGAAGAGTGTCATTGAATATTTATTTCAGTATTATTATAAATACAGGAAATTAATTTGTAGGTAGTATCAGTCAAGTGTATTTTCAACTTCATTTTCAATTCACTTTACATGTCAGGAATCACACCCATCTTTTGCAGAATTTTATGAAAGTTTTTGTTTTAGTAATAAGCACATGTAGGTTTTAAGAATACCTTAAAAGTATTTAAGGGTCACCTTTATTTTATCTATTTTTAGAGAAAAATCATCAATCATTTATCATTCTTTTGTCTATCAGTCTATCGTTTGAACTCATATTAGTAAAAATTATCTTTTTAAATTTTTCACATGAAATTTCTGAATTTATATATTTCTTATGAAAGCATTTTATAAGTTAATGTTTTTAATTGGCTCTAATAAAATTATTTTGAGTATTTTCTCAGGAGTATTAACTTCATGTAATGAAATTTTTAAAAAATACATTTAGAAAATATGCCTTATCTTCTTCCACTAGATTGGATGGTTGACCATAGTCTCATGAGCATCACATGAACAATGCCATATTTTCTGCTGATCCTTACTGAATGTTTTACAGGCAGCCCACCTGCTCACCTCTTATCTCTGTACTCCTCAGCAGTGATACCAGTGGAAACACTTGGAGACCTCATGAATTCAGGCCATCTCGACTTGGAAATGGTTTGCTATCTCTGTATGTATTTGCTTGAGAAAGTCCAAGGGGATTTGCACCACAGAGGCTAAGTTCACAGCACAGAGGCTGAAACTGGGCCAAGGCTGGGGACAGAGTCCTGCCGGGTTTTAAAAAAAAAAATGTTCTTATGTTTGTTAAGCGTCAACTCAATGGGAAAAACACATAATTTTATTCAAACTCTCCTAGTATCATTATATCTTAAAGACTTAAGTAATCATGGGTTTTACACCCAGTGAAACACCAGAATGTGTCTTCATGTCTTCAACAGTTTTGATTTGTATTGGGCAGCAAATTTCTACTTTAAAATATAATATGAAAAATTTAATATAAGCACAGTGAAAGTATTTCTTGAAATAACTTGTGTTTGAAGATTTTACTTTCGGTACTATTTCTTCGAAAATATTCTCATATGGCAATAATTACTAAATCACAAAACAGTATCTCAAGCTTTAATATGGAAAAATTGCTGTTTTTTTTGTTATTTTAACTTTTAATCAGTGTTTTATCTTTTGAAAGAATCCATTCTTTTTCTCATTGTTTCATCAGTCATTTGTATTGAATTTGGTTTTATTATATTAAATTCAGCTCTGATATTTATTATTTATATTTTTGAACTGGTTTGAAGTTTGACTTCTTGTTAACTTTATTACTTTGAAATGTACCATGAGGTTGCCTATTTAATACTGCTCTGATTTTGTAACCTATGTATTCATATCAATAAGTACCTTCTCATTACCCTCAAAACTTTCCAAAGCTTGTAAGGAGTTTTATATCCAGTTTTGCTTGACTCTATAAATTATTTTTGTCTTTTCTTTGATGCTTTAAAAACGTATTGCTAATTCAAATGTGTACTATATTTCTGGTAATTTCTGTTTTTATTGATATGTTACTATTCCCTTCCTGCCTGATACATGATGAGTCTTATTATCCTTTTGTAGGACGTAAACTAAGTCTTTTTTTTTTTTTGTACCCAGGATTGAACTCACAACCTTGTGCCTGCCAGGCAGATTCTTAGGGCACTGAGCTAAATTCCCGGCCCTATTTTTTGGGACAGGGTCTCAATATGCAGTTCAGGATGGCCTTGAGCTCACTTAGTAGCCCAGGATGTTCTCGAACTCACAATGATCCTCCTGCCTCAGTCTCCTGAGTGCTGGGATTAAAGGCATGCGCCACCATGCCCAGCTAGTAAACTAAGTCTTAAAACACAATTTTATAGTATTTAGAGGTAGAATCATGAGTAGATGTTGCTGAAAAAAAATTCTGAATATGCCTGTTAAGCACAACTGAGTAATATATTGTTTTGTGCTTATTTTTTTTTGGTCTAGATGATTCATGCATTTATGACAGTAGAGCATTGAATTTAATCACAATTATATTGGCGATCATCTTTTCTTTATATATATTGGTGTTTGTTTTACAAATTTGAAATCATCAAATTTCTTTGGATATGTATTTATGAACATGACAGATTCCAGTTGGATTATTCCATAATAACAGGTAGTGTTTTAATGTTGTTCTTATTAAATTTGGCCTGCAGTCTGTTTTATCTGATATGAGTGTGAGTAATCTGACTTGCTTTCAGAATTCATTTGCGTGGAATATCATTTTCCACCCTTTCATTTCCAGCATGTATGCATTCAAAATGGTGATGTGTTTCTTGCAGGCAATATACATTTGGCTCTTTTTTTGATCCAATTTGTCATTATGTGTCTTTTAATTAAAAATTAAGGACTTTTATAAATACAGTCACAGTGGAAAAGTATGTCTAGACTCCTGTCAAATTTTACCATTTAAGAATGCTTCTTGTCTTGTTTATTCCTCTAATCATATTTATTCTTTTCTTTGGTCTTTTGCTTGTGCTTATACTCCCCTTTGATAATAGCATTACTTTTAATACCTCATATTGCTTGAGTAGTCATGAATTCATGTAACTTTGCTTAGCTAAACTCCTGGCCCTAATTTTCTTTGAGGCAGGGTCACACTATGTAGTTCAGACCAGCCTTGCTCACATTGCAGCCAAGCCGGCCTCAAACTCACAATGCTCCACCTACCTCAGCCTCCCTAGTGCTGGAATTAAAGGCATGCACCACCATGTCTGAGTGTTTTTCTTTTAATGTTGAAAGATTCATTTCTAGGATATAGTAATCAAAATTGACATTGATTTTTATATTGTTCTTGAAGTACATCATTCCTTGTCCTCTTGACCTTTAGAATTTCTGCTGAGCAATTTGCTGTTCCTGCTAAGTTTACTATTATTATTCAGTTTATATTTCTATTCTGAAATTTTCAATAATCTAAAATTTTCAATAGCATTTTCAACATACTATCCAATGGGCAAACTTTTTCTGGTTATTTTTCCTTTGGATTTCATACATGAATATAAACCTCAATCCTGAGATTTTAGGAAGTTTCAAAAATCATTTCAACAAATAGCTTTCATATGTCATTACCCAGTGTATCTGCTTCTTGGCAATAATTTCCAATTGCCTTGTATTTGTTTATTTCTAAATAATGTACTAGAATCTTATATATCCTGTTTGTAGATTCTCATACAGTCTTTTTTCTGTTGTATTTTACCTTGTGTTCAAGCATTTATATTCTTTCTTCTCCTGAATCTAGTGGTGAGACTTCCATTAAACTGAGCTGTTTATTTAACTTAATGAAGACTTTTGTATTTCTCCACAAGAGCTTGAAATTAGGGCCTTAATACAGAATAACCAACACTTACAGAAGATTTTGAGGTAGGCTTTTATAAAGTTGTAAAATTTTGCAATCTAGCATAAAAGCACACAGCCTTTTCAATTCAGCTATTTAAGTTATGGGATTATAACCATATTCTAACTCCCAACTTTGATCTTCTCTGTTCCTAAACTTCTATGATTTTTTTCCTCAGCAATCTCTGTATGGGACTGGGGATATAGCACAATGGCACAAGCACCTGCCAGACAGGTGCCAGATCCTGACTTTGAGTCCCAGTACCAAAAAAAAACCTCTGTATGGTAATGTATCTCATATCTTTTATTTTACTCCTTGCTTCTTTTAATTTTTTGAATTTTATCTTTTGGAATTCAGTTTTTCAAGAACCAATTTTTTTTTCTCATTTTCCAATATTGTATCAACTGTTATATCTCTTGATTTAGGTATAGAAGCATTATGTACCTTGTTTTCTCATATTTCTTGTGCTTCTGTTTTGAGATTTCCATTCATCACACAGTTAGGAACCTCTTCCACATTTATTCAGGAACATCTCGAAAAATTTCTTTCTTTTAAAAATTATGTGGCTGACTACTATTTTTTTGAGAAGTATTAAAATTAATTATAAATCAACTTGGTTGTGTGTGCAGCATGAGTCAGTACACTTGTCCATAGCAAACGCTGCTGTGCCTTTCCAGCCCTCCTACAAGCAGTGCCTCAGTGTCATGCAGGCCACACTGTGGGGAAAGGGTGCACTCAGCACAAAATTCACATGATGAATGGTGTTCACTTGGTCTATAAGTCCCAGCCTGTGAAACATGAGGAGTGAAAAATTCCATGCCATGTCAAGCCCCTCATGTGCATAGCTTCATGGATCATGCTCACAAGTGATGGACACACAGCACCATGGTTTCAGAATATCAAGTTGTGTGCTTTTGAGAATTCAGGTAACTAAGGCATTCTTTGCACTCACGATGCCCTGAGTGTATGTAGGGAGAAGTCAGACTTCTGGGATAAAACTTGCACTGCTTGATTCAGCTGTTTTAGTTACAGGATTATAGCCATGCACCGAAACCCAACTTCAAGCTCTTTTTTCCAAAACTTGTATTTTTTTTCTGAAAAATCTCTTTATTGAAATGCTTTTTCATACCTTATATTTAACTTCTCAGTTATTTTAGGTTTTTAAAAAATCTTTTGGAATTCACTGGTTTAACCTTCAGTTTTTAAATTCATTGTCCAGCATTGCGTTAACTGTTGAATCCATGAATATGGGTATGAAATCATTTTGTATCTTGTTGTCTCATGTTGTGTGTGTGTGTGTGTGTGTGTGTGTGTGTGTGTTTCTACATTAAGATTGGCATTAGTCATAAAACACAGAATTTCTTTTGAACATTTGTAGAGAGGCATCTGGAAAATTTCATTTTCTTAACAATGTGCAGTTCACAATTATTTTGTTGTGAAGTATTAAAATTAATTCTAAATGAATTTGGTTGTGTAGGTTTCCCATAGTTCTTTCTTTGTTATAGTGGATTTTGTTATTGTACATACTCTTTAAGAATATGAATGCACACAGTTAATTTAAGAATATATAGAGAACAGAGTGTGTGGGGTGCTACCATTGTGCTCTTCTGTTCTTGTCCATAATGTGTTCTCCGTCTGGCATTCTGCATGCATAAGGTCCTTTTAGATGTGGCATCTGCAAGAATTGAGTTATTTCTTTCTTTTACAAAGACAGTGAATGTTTGGAAGTGGGAATGCAGGTCCTCCTTAGCCATCATTACTCGCAGGTTAGTTATTGTGTGGGGCTGTTCTCTACTCTTAAGTAAATTAGGTGATAGGTAGCCGTGGGACTAGTTTGTGGCTTATTTGTTTTAATTGCAATGGGTTAGGATCAGTTGAGATGAAGACACTACTGTGTCAGCCACCCCAGGAGTGATCTTCTCTCCTTGCAAGGTACAAAACTAGCAGCAAAAATCAGAGTGAAGAAAAAAACTAACTATGGACCCACAGAAACAGCACTATCAACTATAATGATGTTAAGAGAAAAATAAAGAGAGGGTGATAAAATATTATAGAATAACCTGAAATGTTAAAAATTATTAATACTAGGTTTTATCGTTTAAAATAGAAAAAATGAGACACTTAGATCAGAGAGAGAAAATATCTTATTAAAGTATAATAAAAAATGAAGAAAGTGATTAAGGACAATGAAGTTAAAAATCATAGAGGAGATGGCTAAAAGGGTGAGATAAAAGATTCTGAATTCCTTCTGCAGTGATGAATGGATTAGAGCCGCTTCTTCATGGCTGTGCTCACTCATTCTAGGAACATGTGGTCGCTGTCTGGAGGGAATGGCAAAGGCCTGGGCCACAAGAGGGCCCCACACTGGCAGAGCTGCACACACTGTGGAGGTGTGAGGGCACAGCCCACCTTCATGCACACAGGCTCCCATGCATGTGCCTCGGTATAGGGCAGATGCCCAAGCCTCAGCAGTCCCTCCAACATTCACAACTGCAATCCACACAACCATGCCAGGAGGTAGCACATATTTAGCTTGCTGACCTCAATGTGTGCACCACGGGGCAGGACACATGTCCATAGCAAAACTTCCTATGCCTTTCAGCTCTCTTACAAGCAGAGCCTAAGAGTTATATGGGCCACATTGGGGGGAAAGGGTGCACTCAGACCTCAGTCCATGTGCCCGTGGCCATGACAACTCTCCACACTCAGACACCCTTCAATCACAGAGCTCAGGATCACTAAAACTTTTCTGATGAGTGAAACACATTTGGTCTACAAATTTCAACCTGTGGTGTACAATGGTCTTTAAAGTTTGCCATCTCCAGATCAGTCCACAGCACTCTTGTCCATTGGCGCTATCTTGGTAATCATTTCTGTCCCCAGGACTTCTGCTACAATCTGTTTGGTGACCTTTAAATTTTATGGGTCACACTGATTGTTTCCTATGTTTATTATTATATGTATTTCCTCAGTAATTCCAATATTTCATTGAATAATCATTAATCAATAGCATTATTATTATTTTATTATCTTCGGTTTTCTTAAACTTTTTGTGTTGTTATGGCTTGTGTCAGAAGTCCTCAAATACCTTTTGAAGTCATGGGATTTGTCTTCTCTAATTTATGATTGATTTGTAGACCAATGCTAAGATTAATGTGAGTACTACACCTGCCATAGTGCAGACAGCCTGCATTCAATACAAGGGACAGAAAAAGCTCTCTCTCTCTCTCTTCTCACTCCCTCCTTTCACTTTGCTTTTGCTATCCTCTGCTTCCATGAACTGCTGTCCCTCTGCCAAGACGTGGTGCCTTGGAGACCGCAGATTACCACTACACACTGTGAGCTGAATAAACCTTTTTTCCATTAACTTTGGATGTCCGGTATTTTGTCTTAGCAATGAGAAAATTAGCCAACACAGAACTTGCTACCTGAGAAGTGGGACCATTGCTGTGACCACACCTCACCATGTGGTGCAGGATTCTCCAGGAATGACTTGTGGAAGAGTTTGGAAAGGTTTAGAGATGCTGGCTGAAAAACTAGATCTGGAATGCCTTCATCTGTTCTATATGGGAGATTCTAGACAGGGCTCAGAAGAGCAGAAGGATGATAGAAATTTTGTCAGCAAAGGTCTGGGGAGGTTTCTGCTGGGAAAAAGACTGTGTTCATTGTTGGACTCGAGTCAATGTGTCTTGTGGCTTGCCAGAAAGTTTGTCTGCATTTTTCTCATGTCCAGAGACTTTGTCTGATACTGAGATTAAGGGTGGCAGACTAATTTCTCTGGCCGAAGAAATTTCAAGGCACTTGAATGTTGACACTATGGCATGGCTATTGTTGGAGGGGAGGTTAGCTGGATTTATGTTGGGAATCAAGAGTAAAAAACCTAGCAGAATGATTTAAAATGTACCAGAAAGATTTAAAATGTGAATTTGACCAGAAAGAAAACTCCAGTAAAACTGTCAACTGCAAAGATAAAGTAGAAGAAATTTTAACTGCCAAAAAAAACCAGGAAACTATAAAAGATATCCTGAGGGCATAACAAGAAGCAGCAGGGCTCCATCCTTTGCAAATTCAAAATTGCAAAAGCGTCAAATAGCTTGGAGAAGGAAGTTACAGAGCACCATGTTTCAGAATAGCACCATCATAGAGAATTTGTTCCTCAGAATTGGATTCATAGTGCTCAGTGACCCAGGCACTCAAAGCCTACAGCCAAGATAGAAGGAAGCCTGGCTCCTGCTCCAGCTGTCAGGCAACCTTGGCATCATCCACACAGCACTGATTTTATCTATATACATAATGTAAGATTTGTGGGGTTAGGATGGCTTCCACCCAGATTTCAGTTGTTCTGTGAGGTCAGGAAGTATTCCTCTGAGAGAAAATGTGTGAAGGTGTGAGTGTAAAGTTAAAGGTGCAGTGGAAAACCCAAAAGTTTGGAGAAACCAGGAACATAGATCATCTGAGGAAAAATGCAAGGATAGAGCACAGCAGGCCCAGAGAAGAAAACATGGTAGCTACAACTGCAAGTGTCATAGGGGTGGAGCCAGCGAGGCCCTTTGTAGTTCATATCTTTCCTTAGATTGCACTGGATGCTGCACAGGGAACAATAAGACTTAAATTTTCCTCTGCTTTATTTTGGGATTGCTTTTGTCCCATTCCTTTGTATCACTCTGTTTGTATCTATTGGAATAGAATTACCTATATTTTGCCATTCAATATTGGAAGTGTTTAACTTTGTTCTCATTTGTCAGGGATTCTCAGCTAAGAGATTGCCTTAAATCTCAGAGGAGACCTGGGAGTTGGATTTTCAGCAATGTTGAAACTCTTAGGACTTTGGCAACTCTTAGAGATGGACTAAATGCCTTTTGCATAAAGGATGGTACATGAGTCTTTGGGGTGCCAAGGGTGGAATTTTATGGTTTGTTTCCAGATGTCCTCCAAAACCTCATGAAGTCAAGAGGATGGTTTCTGGAGTTTGTGATTAATTCATAGTCCAAGAAAGAAGTATAAAACTTACTATGCGAAAGTCATTACTGATGGTTAGTTATAAAATCAGTCAAAGAAAACACTTCAGTATAGCTGATGAAAGGTCTGGAAAATGAAGAATTTTTAAAAATGAAGAAATCTCTGGTAATCATGAGGTAGTACAGTCTGGTGACCAACTGCACACATAAAAAGGAAGAAGATAGGGCAAAAACAAAAGTTCCAGAAAGCATATGTATGTAAATAATAGATAAAACTTCTTAAATCTATAAAAAGATTTCTCTTTTCTTTTAATTTACCTATAGTTTACAGTAAGCCAATAAATTACACTTTAGTAAAGAAAATAAAAATTACTGTATTTCTATCCCTACCTGATCCACCCAGAATTCAGAACTCATCAGTGAATATTTTTAAGCATGTGATTATTTATGCAAGTTTAATAAAGCATCTTCTGTATTAATTGATCATCAGCAGAACAGGATGATTAACACTCACTGAGATCTTCAAGCTACAAACTCAGGTTAGCCACAGTGGAGCTGCCACCAACCACCAGACTACACAGGAAACAGGAATACAAACTGGGGAATGCAGAAAGTGGGAAAGCTATAATAAGGAGCAAAGTAACATCTAAATTTCAGTGCTGGTCCAGGTTAGTTTAAAATCATTTGCTGATTTATGACTGATTTACAAATGTTGTTATTACTAATAACATTTCTCTCCTTGCAAGGCAGTGACATAGACTGAACCAAATCTTAGTGGAATAGAGAACTCTACACATTGATTCATGGCACAAACCAAGGACATGTCACAAAGAGAAACACATATTCAAGTAAATCTCTGCTGTGCTTGCAGAACTCACTATGCTAAGTGATCTATAATATTTAACATCAACCAAAAACAAAGTATAAGAATCATGAGAAAACAAAACAAGATGTCTCAGAGCATTCAAAATTCACCAAAACCTAAGGTCCCAAAGACAAATGTGATGTAGTAGATCACATATTAAGTGATGCTCTAGAAACAGTAAGATACCACAAAATTGGATCCAACAGCTGTTACATGACTCAAAACAGCCTAACAAGTGAGGGTGGAAGATAACAATAAATGCAGAAATACATAAATATATATCCAATAACATTTCATCAGAACATTTTCCAAATCTATGTAATATATTGGCTATCTAAACAATTGAGAGATTTAGAACTTAAAACATCATGATCCAAAAAGAA